>JAGVSP010001273.1:0-105000 GCA_022494985.1 Micrasema minimum | reverse complement strand
GGAGTAAAATAGATTCTGACGTAAACTAAAGGTTTGGTTTAACGAAATAACTTACCTATTATTATATTTAGATAAACGTTATTTCCTAGCGATCGATGTTTTGATTCAACTTCTTTCTCTGCATATAGCATTATTTATAAATTGATTTCGCTTCTAGTGAAGTTTGTAGTTGTGAATTTATTTTTATAATTACAGTTGTCGACTTTGGATATTATTGATATTTATTTCGGATATCCCCACCTAAAGCAATGCCTGGGTAAGCATGCCAGGGCATATGATTTTCTCTGTTTCTTCTCCAAATTGCACTGCAAAATATGTGGCACACTAACACCATCCGGCCTAAATTGACACAATTCTTGCCCGTTTTCCTATCTTTTCCTAACGAATATTATATAAATGGCGCCCTACGCACACCATTTGCTATAATCAGCAACTAATTTATTAATAGATAACACTCCATGGCTTGAAATTGGACATTAACCATAAAAATATACAAGAAAAATGTACCCAGCGAATCTTGTTTTTAACCATCTGGTTTTGTACCTTCTTTATTTTCTGATTAATCCTAGGAAAAGTTACAAATCTGCTCCCCATTAGGTACATCACAACATCCATTTTCTAAAGTAATACTTTAAGTGTATATTGATAATATATTGAATGCTTTTAAAAACGTAAAAACAAATAACATACTGACATTATTAGCTATATTAATAATTTCCTGTATGTAAACATACAATAGTACAATCGCGCTTAAAAATACGTATTTAGCGTGTCTTTTGACAGACTGTACAGTTTTCTGAATAAGAAACTTACAGTTTTCGGTCCCCTATCACTTTTATGAAACTAAGGACTATCATCACAACTAAATAATCCTTTTCTCCAGGATTTTTCCAAGTAAACGTACATCCTAAATTCACATCACCTACCTGCTTTGAGCTATTACTGTTTACTACATTCTCACACCCGGTTATACTTACATTATATTCATACATAAATCTTCTAATCTGAATTGTCTTCTAACTCCTATTAACCAAAACATGGTTGTGTTCATTTTAGGTACATTACAATCTTCAACTTAAAATACAATAAATATTCTAATAACACTGGTCCTAACACATAACACAAACCAAATGAGCAAAATTTAATGAATTTAAAATAGTTATATTTAAATTTGTTTAATTTGCTTATTATAATAATGATGTATATGATTTTTAGTCGAGCTGTGACAGCAAAAATATACTGAGATGTTTTTTTTATCTTAATTTGAATGTGATTTTGTTGATTTTTTCAACTAGTTCAAATGAGTATGCGACTCAATAATAGAACAAATTATTATTGTAGTGTGTTAAGTCCTATCTATGTTAAATTGGCAGTATAGCTTAACACTGGTAAAACAGAAAATAATAAATAAGTTGTATAGAAACCAAGGCGGCAATGTAGGTCTGACAAATTTTCGGCAACCTAAAATTGTATCTTTGTAAACTTGGTAAGATTTCCGTTTTTTTTATCCCTTCACAATCAATGACAGCCATAAATGCTTCAAAGTTATATTTATAGTCTGACTTTGGGAAAAAAATCTTACCAAGTTTACAATCTTACAATTTTAAATTGCAGAAAATTTGTCTGACCTACATTGCCGCCTTTGTTACTATACGACTCATATATTTTGTTGATTTATATTTTAAGTCCTTTCTTATGAAACTGCCTATTCTCAATACTATCTACATTGAACTCAATGTTTTATAATGCCAAATTCAAATTTATTTCCAATTAAATCTAGTCAAGTTTTGTTCCAAAATTAGTTTTTTCGTTTGTTTTTGCACTATTTGATTTTGCTCTATGAAAAAGTTAAAACTGTACTCTCCATACCTTGCTCCAATTGGTTTTCCCTTTTTATGGAATTTAGACAACTTTATGTTAGGAAAAAAATCAATTCCGATGAGGCAGTCAAAACTGTCTCCAAAGAATTCATCCATTCTCCCTCCCAGATTTTTTTAGGAAAGGAATAAATAAACTTCCCATAAAATGGCAACACTGCATCGATAACAATGAATGGTACATATTTCATTGATTAAATATATTATTTTCGATATAGAATGCCAATTTCATAGGTAAGGACCTAATATTAAGCATTGATGTATATAACTACTAGATTTTTAAATATGTAAGTAACCACTGTTGAAATTCAACTTATGTCATTGATTTTATGGCTGTAATGATTTAGAGCTCGCTTTTACAGATTATTCATTAAAATGTGATGTGCCCTGATAAAGTGACATAGAGGTGTGATGATCAATAAAAGAATTGTGTATAATTTCAGGTTAGCAAGTATGTCGCTGGACAATATGTTCTGCTCCCGCTGTGGGGAGGGGTTCGAGTCAAACGAAAAGATCGTCAATACAAACGGAGAACTGTGGCACACACAGTGCTTTGTGTAAGTTCATTTTATAAACTAAAAAATTCCAACAGAAATCAAATGATAAAGAAAACTTTTATCATCATTTCTAAAACTATTTAAATTAAAACACTTTGTTTTTAACTACTTTTTTAAATTTTTTTATTAAAACTCCCGACCGGTTTCGAAACAACACGTGTCTCTTTGTCAAGGGTACAAGAAAGAAATTCTTGTACCCTTGACAAAGAGACACGTGTTGTTTCGAAACCGGTCGGGAGTTTTAATAAAAAAATTTAAAAAAGTAGTTAAAAACAAAGTGTTTTCATTTAAATAGTTTATAATGAATAACTACAAAGTGAGTGCTTCCAACATTAATTTCACATTTCTAAAACGTCTATTTTTAATTGTTGTCAATAATATATACTTGTAATACTGCGTATAACTCTCGAGAGCTTTCGTTGCATTTGTCTGTTTTACGAGGCATCATATTCTCGGCGTCCTGGACACCCGTCAGCAGTCTATGAGACGTGGACCTAACTTCAGAAGATACACATAAAATTAAATTAATTAATAATTAATTCCAAAAACTGCCTCCAAGCCAAGCGATCAGCCGTCAGTTCCTGCGCATCCTCCCATGGCAAGCATGGTTAAGGCTCTCAGGGACATACGTAGTATATGGCCTAGCCAGCCGAAACGCCTCCACCGGATGTCAGTAGATACCAAGGATACCATGCTCCACATTGATATCGGAAATAGATAGATGATGATGTTGAATTGTGTGAAAGAAAGAGATCTAAATTTTTCACACAAGTGATTGACCACTCATGTCATGTGGCATATAGTGCCTTCCCGTGCCGAATTTGAGTACCTTAATATCTGCTCTGGTGTATTCAGATTTACAATACGACCCGCATAATAAATGTAATTCGCTCTTATTTCAGGTGTGCGCAATGTTTTCGAGTGTTCCCGGAGGGAGTATTCTACGAGTTCGAGGGAAGAAAGTACTGTGAGCACGACTTCCATGTTCTCTTTGCTCCATGCTGTGGAAAATGCGGTAAATTATTGTTTGTCATACTTAATCAATAAAATCAATGCCATTTTTACATACACATTTCGGGGCATCCAAATTTCTGATTTTAGCTTATTAATTTGCTTACTGTGTTAAACTTTATACACAATATATTCTGGTGGCCTCCTAACATAATCGCTAAGACGCTAGACTCAAAATACGGAGATTCATAGGTTTAAAAGTGATTATTCTCAAACTTGGGTGTTAGTAATTATAGAGTTGTAGGTAGGGGTTATTTTTCTGAATAAATTGAACGGAGATACTGAGGGGGGTAACCTTAGAGGGGTGGGGGGGATATAAATATATCCTCCTCCCCCCCTATGAAATAGTAGAATATTTTTCCTCTATGTGCAGCTGAAGGAGAGTCCCCCAGGACTCTATAACAGCTGCGGGTGGATGGTGGGTTCGTTATCCCCCCTCAGGTAGGGGTTGTATTGTCACCAATACAACAGCCTTACCTATGCACAATTGTACCCTAACATGCCTAGAGCAGCCATCATTCTTCTACTAGCTTCCTCACTAAACAGTTGTCTTGTTAAGTCTATTGTTCTACCATTGTAAATACTGTAAATATACCAACTGTATTGTTAGGAATTTTATTTTAGTTAGATACTGAAATCCATGTAGCCTATATTAGAATGCCTGTTTTTATTACTAGCAACTTTGTTACCTGTAAAGTCCTCACTTTGCTACTAACTTCACAGTAATTAACCCATATAGCCAGCTGTCATTATCAATTATCTCTCTTCTCTCAAAACCTTCAGGCAGTAAACATCTCTTAAAGCCTTTGCAAGTTAGCCGCATTTATAGCATAAACTGTAATAGTTATAATTGTAAAACTAAAAATAAAACTAAAGTAGAAAATCAAAATAGTTTTAATCAAGAAGCCAAGGAACCAAGTATACAGTCCACAACACCACATGTATTATACAGCCGAGTTTCACTCAGAGACACCCACAAGGCTACCCCAAAACAGTAATGTTGTTCTTTGTTATTAGAACTCCTGACCTGTTGAGGTGGTTACAACAAATAAACGCATAACAAATTGAAGATTCATCTTCAGGCGTTTCCTAGTAGGTGATATAATTCGGTAAGAATCTCACTTGCAATCATAAAGGTTTCTGCCCAAGGTTTCTGCTAAAATGCTTAGCAATTTTCTCAATGGAAGACAGAGAGTGTTCACATGTGAAGCGTTGCGCCATTTTACTGTAAATTGGCAGATATGGATATCAAATACTAGGTGAAATGGGGAATGTTGTAATACATCAAGTGGCCACTTAACCCAGCCAATGACAGGTCATAAGCCCTGTAAACACCTAGATATCCGTATTCCCTTCCAAACTTCTCGTCTCTGTTGAGATGTCAAATGGATTCAATATTTTATCGAGTACGCAACTAAAGAAAAACAATTTCAGTCAAGCGTCAATAATATCACCTAGGTGTGATGCGAATCAATATTTTGTTATTTACTTGGCATTACATTTGATAGTTAATTTTACATCTCAAACCCACCATGATTCTTCCTAAGGGTCTCTATACCTTCCAGGTGAATTTGTGATCGGCCGCGTGATCAAGGCGATGGGCGCGAGCTGGCACGCCAACTGCTTCGCGTGTGCGGAGTGCAACCTCGTGTTGGCCGACGCTGGCTTCGTGCGGTACCAGAACCGCGCCCTGTGCCACACGTGCAACGCGCGCGCGCCCGGGCGGGGCAGCTCAACGCTTACGTCTGCCACAAGTGCCAGTGAGTAGAGGTGTCAGAGTGGTGCTTGTAAAGCGGGCAAGCGAGTAGGGGGAGTGTAAATCTGAGGCAAGTGAGCTTGGGACAAGGGAGTCTGGGGCTATTGTAAGTCTGGGGAAGTGTAAGTATAAGACAAGTGTAAGTCTGGGACAATTGTAAGATTGCTACTACTACTTTCAAGTACACTACGGACAAGTGTAAAGCTGGCGGAAGTAATGTTTGTGTAGGAAACTTGTTATCTCTTTCTATTGCTCAGTTATTTCTGGTAACAACATTTCTCTAAATACTCAATTTGCGCAACATGGTTTATTGTGAACAGGCTACATTATAATTATGTTTCAGCTGTGAAAAACCATCCTCCCCTGCCACAACTTATCAATTGAGGCATATAGAAACAAAAACGGCAGTTTCCACAATTTTAAATTCTTGTAATCATGAAAAATGTTAGTTTAGTTTTGCCATTCTGCCGTTTTTGTATTGGACACTGCCGTTTTAGTTTCAACAACAAAACTTTAAATCTAAAATTTAATGGATTAATGCCGTTTTTTTGATAAACAAATATTCTATGGAGAAAATATATAACTTTCCAAACTTTCGACTGTAGGTGGACACTATCGCCTTTGTTTCTATATGCCTCAATTGTTTGCGAAGAAAATATGAATGTTTTCTGAAATTTATGCAAGAAGCACTCACTTTGTAGTTATTCATTATAAAGTATTTAAATGAAAAAACTTTTTTTTAACTACTTTTTTATTAATCAAACTCCCGACTGGTTTCGAAGCAAAACGTGTCTCTTTTTCAAGGGTACAAGTATAAAAAAACGGTCGTTTGATTAATAAAAAGTAGTTAAAAACAACGTTTTTTCATTCAAATAGTTTATTAATGTTTTCATTTGTAGTTATACAAGTATCTGCATTGTTTTCTAGTGGAATAATCGACGGGGAGCCGCTGCGTTTCCGTGGTGAAGTGTACCACGGCTACCACTTCACTTGCACCACCTGTAATGTGGAACTTGATCACACCGCTAGAGAGGTCAAGAATAGACCAGGATACACCTCCAACGATCTGGTAAAGTTACTGTGGAATAACACCGTAAATCTGAAAAATCATCTGTTTTGTTTGATGCATTTAATTGCTAAAAAATCATTAATATTGCAATGATATTAATTTTCGTAGACAAAGCTATTTTCTTCCGTCCCTTGTCATGTCCAAATTTAGACAGAATAGGGTTCTACCCGATAACACGAATATTCTTAAAAACGTTATAAATATTTAAAGTATATTTTTACAATTCCAACGATATAAAACACAATGATCAAAAATGTTGTTTTCATTTATAAATTTATGTTATAAACACAAAAATACGAATGATTTATAACGCCTGTTATTGGTTAATGACGTCATACCCGTCCACCATTAAAGGCGTGAAATTCATTACAAAGTGCGCGCCTATATTGCTGTGACGTCACACCGCATGCGCGCCAAATGAAGGATTTTGCGAGCGATTTGAAAAAGAGCTATTTCAAACCGCTCTAAAAAATTCATATGATATCGTAAAAATTAAAAAAAAATTCCCTTGATATTGTAATTTTTCAATCAATTTTTTAAAATAAAAAAATAAAAAATCGGGAAAAACCCAATTGTTAGAGAGAAACAGAATTATTAAAATATAGTGGAAAATAGATACAATTGTCTTTGTTTCACTGCTACAGAACGAGCTGTACTGCCTTCGATGCCACGACAAGATGGGCATCCCAATCTGTGGTGCGTGCCGTCGCCCCATCGAGGAGCGTGTGGTCACCGCGCTTGGGAAACACTGGCATGTTGAGGTTAGCAATTTTTAAGACTATAATTGCTGATTCTCATTAAAAATGGTTTTCCACTGAGTAAACGAAAAAAATATTGTATCTTGATTGGGAGGGGGCGGTGTCCGAGGCGTTTTTTGGAGATTGATTGATCGGGGAGTTTAAGAAGGCAAGATGATTAGCTTTACGCTTCCGTGTCCTGGACCTATGTCTCCCGAGGGCCTTCACCATGATGCCTTTTTTACAAGGCATCGAGTTCTCAGCGTCCTGGACGTCCACTGCTGGTAATCTGTCTGCAGTTTGCGTCAGAGCTGCGGTACGAGGACCTGACTTGGGAGGATGGACAGGAACTGGCGGCTTGGCTTGGAAGCAGTTTGTGGAATCCGTATGATCCACATAGGGAGCAGATATAGTGTAATGATGATGATGAAAATTATCTTAATTAGATCGTGTTGTCATTATGACGAACATACTTTTGGTGTTTTACGAGTTTGAAAGGGGGAATTAAATCATAATCAAAGTTTAATCATTAACAGGGCATTATGTTACTTAACCAATAATAGAAAATGTTCTCTGATTAATTGAATTTGCTTTTGATTGAAGCCGTAACTCAGGAATACAAAAAGTAAGTTCAGTATAGTTTAAGGCGATCCAATAAAGACACAGTGTGTATTTTTAAAATGCTCTCTCAAAATTTTTTAGCTTGATTTCCTTTTCAAAACTCGCAAATTGAATTGCAACAACTTGTCAAGTGTAAATTTGGTATTTTTCCAGCACTTTGTGTGCGCCAAGTGCGAGAAGCCGTTCCACGGTCACCGCCACTACGAGAAGCGCGGCCTGGCGTACTGTGAGACCCACTACCACCTGCTGTTTGGGAACCTGTGCTTTGTCTGCAATCAGGTCATCGCTGGAGACGGTGAATACTTTATATCTTTACATATTAAATACACGCCCTTTAGCTGGAGTGCAGTACAGTGAACTGCTCACCAAAGCTCTGCTGTGCTTCTGGTATGTTTGCTGTCTCAGGAATAAACTCCGTGCGCTTTAGTGACCAATTTCAGGAATCGGCTGTTTGCATGTAGGAGCATGGTAGTTCAAGCGTCACTCCTGAAACACTAGTCGAAATTGCTAAATTGTCAGCCACCTTAAGAGCATACTTTACCGCGTGACTCACGGCCGGCTTCCCATACAAACGTATTCCTCGATTTTATCCATGGAATTTAACATTAGAGCAATGATATTTTCACACATTTTAGATATCGAACAGATTCGTGTTTGTATCGTCTTATTTTTTATATTTTATTTATCTCCCTTAACAAATACAATATCAACAAAATAAGACAATGCAAACACGAATCTGTTCGATATCTAAAATGTGTGAAAATATCATTGCTCCAATGTTAAATTCCATGGATAAAATCGAGAAATACGTTTGTATGGGAAGCGGCCCGTGAGTCACGCGGTAAAGTATGCTCTTAAGTCCCTTTTCCAAAGTTTAAAAAAATAATTCAGTTAATTTTTTTAAATATTTGAACCTCTTTCTAAATGTTCATTCTTCCTTCCCAGTGTTCACGGCCCTGAACAAGGCGTGGTGCGTCCACCACTTTGCGTGCACCATCTGCGACAACAAGCTGAACCTGAAGAGCAAGTTCTACGAGTGCGACGAGAAGCCGGTGTGTGCAAGCGCTGCTACGAGCGCTTCCCCAACGAGATGCGGCGCCGCCTCCGCCGCGCTCACGAAAACACGCCAAAGAAGTCCGTGTCTTAAACAGTAGGTGTCCTAATTCATTTTTATTGTCTAAGAAAGGTCTTTCTATGTCTTTCAAAAAGTTTTTGCAATTTTTTCAAAATATTACCCTTTTGAGTTTGTGTTATTTACAATTCATGGTGCGATGTATTCTTATTTTTAAGAAATTATACGTTACCACCGTAAAGTATTATACATGGAGGAAAAAAAAACTCATAGTATAACCCGAAAACTGGTGAATCTACATCATATATGAAATCGAATGTGTAATATAACTTTCGAATCTGAGCTTAAAAATAAATGTTTTTCTTGCAAAAGTACCTTAGATTAAATTCTTATTAAAATACGGTTGTTCATTTTGTTTTCTTTATGGATAGTATTAATTTGACTCGATAAATCAATTTGTAGAAATTTATGGAAAAAAAAAACAACTTCTTACTCAATTCTATCAAAAACTTATGGATCAAATAAAAAAAATTACTCTACAATATGGACTTAAAATATTATTCACTAGTTTCCCGTTTGTGCATCGAGTTTTGTTACAGGGTGTATAAAAAATCATTATTTAAAAAAAACTAACCTTGCATACATATTTTTTTACATTTTTCTTTCTTTGTTTTAGATTTATCTTCATCATGAAGAAAGCTGAGAGACAAGTCTCAAAGAATTAATCATGTGCCTTCATAAATGTGCATTAATGTTTTTAACAAATTAAATTTAACAGCTTTAAAAACATCTGTAACGTGTTGGAGAATCGTATTTTGTTATGTATTTATACACAAAAATTATATTTACAATAAACTTTCTGATCCTCGATGAATATTAGAAAATATACTGCCATATTATTTTTAATTGATTAATTTATTTATGTAGTTAATGTTTAGAACGCTTTATTGAATTTTACTTAACAATTTGCCAAGTTTTATAAATATTACGATTAATTTAGATTTAAGTTTTACTGTTCTTAATAATAATAGGTATTAGGTTTTTAACACAAAAAAAATGTCTGCCAAATAATTTTGTTTTGAATTATTTAAATAATTAATTTTTACCCTTTTTTTAATGTTTTAATAAAAATTGTTTACTCACTACTGTTAGTCCTTTTATTGTTCCTTCCTTTCTTTCCCTTATTTGCACCTAATAGTGCATAGGGCACTGCATCGATCCACCAAATGCAACGCATCTTTATAATTGAATACATGAAAACGAGACGACAATTGCTTTATTCTGGATCTTTATTACGGAAGTTATCCTTTGAACTAAAATTGAGTTTCTTCTATGAAAAAAGACATGTCTTGATAAAATTTTGAACTTTTGTAGTCGGTGGATAGTCAAATAATATATTGCAAGCAAAATCCGTTCAAACATTTACATTTTTGTAGAGAAAAGTCGATTAACACAGATCGTGGCAAGTTTCAGGATAACCAATGAATAGAGGCACAGTTGTTTGCCAAAATTTTCTATATCTTTTTGTTTCTAACACTCGCCAGTAGAAAATTCTTTACTTTTGGGACATAACAGTTTATTATGAGAATGCATTTTGGTAAAATTGTGTTCTAAATATGTATCTTAGAACCAAAAAGTCTCGTCTTCAAAATCATAATTTTTTCAAGACATCTTAGTAATTCTTTGACCCTGATATAAAATACCCATGCATTAGCTGCAGATAAGTGAAAGTAGATGTTATGAAATAAAATACGCTGGAGAAATACATTAAAAAATCCTGAAAAGATTGTGGCTATTCCGCCCTCAAGTACAGAAATAATGTTAAAATTAAATATCAAACTAATATTTTATATATATAAAAAAACATTGGCACACTTCGAAATATTACACAAGGGGTGTTTCCATACAAATTTTCTAAAAATATAAACTTCCTAGGGGTTAATTTCATAAAACCACTTATTATCAAACTCCACCGTCAAAGGATTGATTCGAAACTTTTTAGTCCATCGACTTGCTAACGAGTTGGATCTTGTAATTATTTTCATAAACAGAACGATACGTCAAAACTCACAACTATGGGCTGCATTCGGGGAAAAGGATTCAATGAAGTAAACTATTTTTTATTTATTGGTTTATTATCATTGCAAAATTTCAAAATAATATTTACATTGGTTGGAAATTTTGATAACGTAATAACTACTACTTTCATTTATAATTTTCATAATTTAAATTCTGCTGAAATATACGTTTCACGGCTTTTATTTTTGTCGATTTACATTTTTACTGTCGAGATGGGGTTCCACAAAAAAAGTGACCAATAATAATTAAGGTTCCATGTACAAAAAATGGAAACTGCTGTTCTAAATCATCCATATTATGTTTATCAAATAAATAAAACAGATATTTAAAAAATATAGAAATTGTGTTTCTTTCTTAGGTTATTAAAATAAAATCGGATTACTAAAGACATCATGATCAATCGAACAGGTGGCGGCCTTCGAAAATAATAATAATATTTAATGTTTATTTTATAATATAAAAATTATCATAATCAATAAATTACGACGTCCAAAACTGTTTACAAAATATTAGATTTAAAAAATATATATTATTAAATTAATATAAAACATTTAAAAAAAATAATCGACTGCAAATTGTTGCCATTGGGCCACAACCCTGTTATACTAATACATACATACAAATAGATAAATTTTGAAAATAATGAGAATTGTGTAAACACTTACGCCCGTTTGCCAATACACTTGTTCGAAGCAATACACCAACACATTGAAACGTGTGACGCAAATTACTTGGAGTATTTTTGAAGTACGGAATGTCATTTCTCTAGAATTACTTTATTCGGTGTTTGCAAATTATTTTTTTTTTTATAGTGCTTAATTAGTTTCCAAATCCATGGATTTGTAGAAAACTAAAAGCCCTTTATTAGGCATGTAAATAAAGACGTTCACAAAATCACGATCCAGGTTAATATCATTCCGTACATCGTAAAAGGTGGCAATTCTGTCCAGTAATGTTAAAGTAGCATTCACTTTACAGCGTTCACTAAGATTTTCAAAATTATAATCGCGACTCACAATATCCGAGTGATTTAATACCACTGTATTATTAAGAAACCAACTGTCTTGTTCAAAACTATTTGTTTTAAACTATATTTTAATTTTTTCTTCTCGAGGAGTGGCGATAATTTGTTTATTGTTTTTGAATAAGATTTCAATACGTTTTTTTTGTCTCTTCTTTTTAATTTCAATTTCATCATCGCCTTTACTGGGATCTGGGAAATGTTTAGCTTGACTCTTGTTGTCCATTGAAACTACACCTAAAATATTTTGTTCTTCTTCATTTTCGCAAACGTAAAGTAAATACGAGCCGGTATGTTTTGTGGGTTTTTGGACAACATTTCCTCGCTTGAGTACTTCTTCTAAAACTTTTTTTCGAACAACCTTCCTTCAACAGTTTTTTTTATATATTTATTTCTCCGGCTGTAGATAAATTGCGATAGCAGATGATCATTTCTATTGTAGAATCCTAAAAGCCAATCTTCACCAGCAATATGCTTTTTCGTCCAAGATGGAGGAATTTTAACGTTTAAAGAAAAAGCGTGTTGATATGCTAAAACGCGTATATCAAAAGCTCCTAAATACTGCCGATGAGTTTCGTATCTTTTTCTTAAAAATTCCACAAGACTTTCTTCTTGATGTTTGTTAAATACCTGCTGGACTTTTGCATAACCTAAAAGGTGTTCGTGTTTTGATTTCTGGCGGGAAATAAATCGAGTAAGGCTAACGTAACAGATGTTGTACAGAAGAGAAGCTGCACGTTTGGTCAGACATTTCTTGTTAACTAACCTAGCAGCTTTTTTCATTGTTTCTAATGGAACAAGTCCACGAGTAGACTTCCTTTTGTAAGTCCTCATTCTGAAAATAATTGTTAATACACAATATTAGCAGATTGTATTAGATACTGCTTAAAAACAGTGTTTATTTATTTGTTCAACTTTGTGTAGTGTGGCAATTTCTTCCAACCAACAAATGAAATAAAAAGTAATGCAGGTATTTCACGTAAACGCAATTACAGAAAAAAACACTTTTCAATACATCCCCCACACACATTATCACACTCAATGTCTGCCTAGGATAGAGGCTGGTAAAAACAGGAATAAAATTTAAGGAAGAGATAGGAAATGCTTTTTCATTGTTTAAAATGACCCACAGATTATATACGTTTGACCATAGATTGATTAAAGATGAAGAGGAAGGAAAGCCACTAAAAAAGATTCGGAATATAATGTAAAAATAGGGATACAAAATAATCTGTGCATGGATCATCATGGATCTCGTCATTTGTCTATGACCTGTGTCTATGACGTGTGGCCATATTGGATGCCGTCAATGCCGACGTGATTTCCGTGAAATGTAAATTTTTCTTAAAATCTCTAATTTGAATAATTAGACATTTTTTTTGTCGAAAGAAACAGTGTAAAAGTGATTTCAAATATTTGATCTCCATTTTACAGTTTTTAAGCATGGACGGGGATATGGATCGTAGAGGAGATGGGGATGGAGAATCCTACATTATAAAATTACGTGGTTTGCCTTTCTCGACTAAAAAACAAGATATTTTGGAGTTTTTAAGTGGTGTAAATGTCTGCAGGGGTTTAGATGGTTAGTATCCTATGAATCAACGTATTCTTTTACAATTTTTTAACATTGTTTAACGTAAATTTCAAGTAGAACTTACGACATTTAGGATCTATTGAAACCACTCATCCAGATTTACTAGCATCATATTTTTAAAAAACAACGTTTTATCTGAGCTGAGGGTTATTTGATGAAATAAGATCAGAATATTTAAACCTTTTAAATATTATTAGCAAAACTTAAAATAACAGTTTTGTTGGTTACGAACTAATGTGAAATGACTGTTGTAGGGATACACCTGACCGAGATACGGCCAGGAAGGCCCACGGGAGAGAGTTATGTGGAACTTGAATCACTAAATGATGTGGAATTAGCCAGATCTAAAGACAAGCAGAACATCGGCTCGCGATATGTTGAAGGTAATAAGGCTTCGTAGAATAGAAAAGTCGGAAGAGAGATTTCGCTTATAATATTATTATAACGTACAGTTGGTTTTGAAAATGAACCCAAAACCAACCTACCTACTTACTGTATTAGCCTCACAGAGCTGGACCATATAATATTGTATAAGACGCTGGACTCACGATACAGAGTTTCCGGGTTCGATTCCTGGTGAGAACACAAAAGTGTTATTTTTCAAGCCTGGGTGTTTGTGACGTTGTTCCCCTCTGTAATTTGGCCTCCTGGCCAGTTGAAGTGGTAAAATAATAAATAAGAAAATATATATATAAAGAACGGGTGGTGGCCCAGTGGGTAGCGTCGCGGTCTCTGAGTCCAGAGATCGTCGGTTCGAATCCCCACTTCGACACGACTCGATTCCTATTTTCAAGCACAAGCCGCTTAGGTTTTATTGAAAATAGTATTTACAAATTGAAATATTTGCAAATATTACAAGATTGCATAGATTTCTTTTTATAATTTAAAAAAAAAAAAAAAAATTAGAGAAAAGAAAATGGGAAAAGTAATTACAAAATTAGCGGCACTCCGACGCATGACTAAATTAATATAAAACTAGCAGTTATCGACCGAGAAAACAGTAACCTACAATATCGGCCGGTGCAATGCCACCTATTTGGTCGGTAACAGCAATACCTGTAATACCCGCTAAGAGCCGCTAATTTTAAATATTTCATTGCATAAATGCTTTTATCTGCTGGTAATCGCTAGTTACATATTTTGTCGTTGCGTCGGAGTGTTACTCGCTACAGAAGGAACCCACATTTAGTTTTCTTCTCGAATGATGGGTCTATTGTAATTACAATAGTTCATTGTCTATGATTAGCCTCTAGTGTCTCTGAATACACATAATATTTATGCGTACTTTGGGTAACTTGTACTCAAAAAAATTATTAGTTGAATTCAATTTGAGCACCATCCAATTTTTTTTTGCCAATACAAGGTTCATAAATGCTTATGCCCGCTTTTTATGGGACAGTTTCTTGTTCAGAAAACTACACAGTTTTCTTGTTCAGAAAACTGTGCAGTCTGTCAAACTTCTGTCTTAAGACACGCTAAATATGTGTATTTTTGAAACGCGATTGTAAGTTATTATTGTATGTTTGCTCTCAGGAAATTGTATATTTAGCTAATAATGTAAATATGTTATTGGTTTTTTACGTATTTAAAAGCATACAATAAACCAATGTCTACTTAAACGTTTACATAAAAAACATTGACTGTCATGTCAGCTTAAATCTGACACTAGCACACAGTTTTTCATGCAGTTTTAGCTTTATACGGGACCGTTTTCAGACTGCACAGAAAACTGTGTAGTAAACTGCGCCATATAAAGTGGGCTTTACATCGACATTGTTTCGACTTATATCTACCTGTAGTTACATTGGTGATCCCGGCACTGGCCTCATGAGGTCAAATAAAACTCGCCACTCTATTGAATTTAAATAAACTCCCAGAGGCCTCTTACAATAATATTTTTTTTGGTATACAACATAAAAAAAATAAGTTTTTGAGTTATAAAAAAGATTATAAAAAATAATATAAAATAAATAATTATGTTTTCAAATATGATTGATATCCCAACATATATATAGATTATGATGCCCTATTATCAATATTAAAATTAACATCACAAAATGATGTTGTTCTTCTATATAAATTAATAAATAATAAACTTGACTGTCCAATGTTGTTGAATGAGGTCAGATTTCGCATACCGGGTCGCACCACAAGAAGTTGCTGTTTGTTTGATCCAAACACCGAAAATATAAATTACGCTTATAATTACACCATAAATAGGATTCAAAGGAATGGCAACTTGGTGTGCGAGGGTGTTGATCTCTTCAACTCCAGCATTGGATCAGTCAAGTCATTTTGTAATAAACTCTTGCATTGTATTGCTGTGTATTTAAGGCATATTATGTTATTATATATATTTTTAATTTTTATGTATTTGCAAATATTTTTGTATTCTCTTTTTATGAAAAGCCTGTATAGGCGTGTATAATGAATAAAATTAAAAAAAATAGACAGAAAAACTCTGGAAACGAATGTGGATTATCTAGGCGTTATAACCATAGATGACCAATTTTTGGGAAGATCTGTTAGTACAGAAGGTTTCAGACTTTTTTTGACATTTCTCTACATTTTTTCTCTCTGGTCTCTATTATGTTAGGTTTTATTATGAATTACATTGTCATATTGTTTTCCTCCCTGCAGTGTTTGTGTCGGGGCACCGCGAGATGCAGTGGGCGCTGTCGCAGTCCAGCTGCAGCACGTCCCCAGTGCTGCCCTCGGGGGGCGGCGTGGTGAAGCTGCGCGGGCTGCCCTTCGGCTGCTCCAAGGAGGAGATCGTGCACTTCTTCAACGGTAACTATCCCGGCTGGCTAGACTGCCGACCGTGATCCCACAACTCCGGCTTTGTACAACCTCGTGTAACAGTCCGGCATCTTACCATTTACATGTAATAAAATGATCAAGGTACACTGCACTTGGTGTACCGATGCAGTGCCCTATGCACCATTGGGATGCGGATGAGGGAAAGTAGTAGTAGTAGTAGCCATAAGTATTTTTTCTATAGAAGAGGTAGAATTTTTTATTTTACATTGCAAAGGAGCAATTATCCTGTTTTTATTTTGTTATAATTATTATTGTTATGGGCATTACCTTCATGTTATAAAATGATCAAGACTGCACTTGGTGTACCGATGCAGTGCCCTATGCACAGATAAGGGAAAATAGTAGTAGTAGTTAGCCATAAGAATTTTTTCAATGGAAGAGGTAGGATTTTTTTTTTACAGTGCAAAAAAGCGATTATCCTTATTATATATATTTTTTTTAAATAATCAAATTTACACGCAAATCAATGATACAATTATAAATATAGCAATGTACTGCTTCTTGTGTGCAATGTCTTCTGCATCTAAACGGTTTTTAAACTGGTCGACCGTAGTGGAGTGGACAACTAGGCCTTGCAATTTGTTCCAGTCTGAAACCACCCTATTGGGAAGTAGGCTTTTTTTTTATTGAGGCAATTCGTAATTAGAAGGATAATGTTTCGTTCCATGTTTTTTTTTCTCAATTGGAGTAAAATGCAACAAAGAAATATAAAACCACCCGTGTTATTTGTACGTCTATTGACTAATTAATAAGCCAGATACAATGTTTCAAACATTGGTGGCAATATTAATAATAAAGCCAATGAGAATATCGTAAGCTTTTGTTGTAGTTTATTAATAATATTGGGCCTGTAAACCAAAATTTTCTGTGAATGCAGAAAAATAAACAGATTCACAAAACCATCAGTGCAATCCGTTCGTAAATCGGATAATTAATAAGTGAGATACAATCATTTACAGTTTTTATTCCCCATACGATAGGTGACGTCACCGATCGCCTATCATAAAAAACAAATGGTATCTCTGTTATCAATTATCCGAATTACAAACAGATTGTAGGTGCAGATAAGGGAAACCTAGTATTAGTACTAGTAGTGTTACGCAATGGCTACCAAACGGTACCAAACATGTTGCCATGGTTACAGGAGTGTAAATCTCTACAATGGCAACAAGGCACGCTTATTTCTCCCGCTTGGCGGCACTGTTATAGATGTAGACCAATTTAGATATAGAGACCTGTTAAGTAGCTGGACTTGAATGAGTTAAAAAATAATACAATAAGGTGTGGGTTTAAATTTATCTCATTGTATTCTAATGAGCCACATTTTTCTTCTTTACCTTGTTTCACAGTACAACACATAGTGATGGCATTTTTATGTGAGAATTTAATAAAATAATCGAAATTTATATTTAAAAAAACTAAACATAGTTTGACAGGTCTACATTTACAGTGGCGCCAACCTGGTGTCGATTTTGTGAACTATTCAAATTATCCTGCCATTCTGAATTCAGGTGATTATGGTCGACAGTATTTTTCTAAAGTCTGATGGGTTTCATTTCAAATACGGTCACATGTCTATAGCTTGAGAATATTACAGTCAAAATATTCTTCATATGTAAACTCTCGCATCAAAGTTATTTAATACCTATTGTTTATAGGTTAAGACGACAATATTTAGAGAAAATTCTAACACAAATCATAATTTCTCCATTATACTTTCACATTTATCAGTATCATGCATCATCACAGTCTGAATTATTTTGTGGCATTGTTTTGCATGAATTTAATCATTAATACCTCACTAATGGTCATTTCTTGTATAGAATAGGAAATGGAGGAAAAAACATCACATTACCTATATGGTACGTTAAAAATACAAAGTTATTTACTTTGAATAATTGACATTTTGATGTACCCTGAAAATTATAATCAGTGGTTAATTTTCTAGAACATGAATAATTTATTCATGCCAAAATAAATTCTTGACATATTCTTCTTATTCATTTCTCTAAATATTTGCACACTTCATGGCGGTTGGTTAGCTTTGAAAATCTTTGTGTACTATTTTAAAATAAGAAAAACTCATAAAAATGATTTTAACTTTTAAAAATTAAGACCGCAATGTTACTGGTCTCAAAAACTATTTTGATTTCATATTTTTTTTTTATTTTATTATTTAAAGGTAAGGTGGTACATCTTTATGTAATTTACAGTTAACTAAGGGTACCTACATCATACGGCAAAAGAAGAAATAATTCCTAGCGAGATATTTAAAAAGAAAAAAAGGGTGTCTTTGGTCTAGTGTAGTGGAAACATTCCAATGTGTAATGCGAATTCTGTCCCATATAAAGTGCGCTTAAGGGTACATCATGTGTTAAGTATAGCGAGGACACATCATGTGTTAAGTGTAGCAAGGGTACATCTCAATGTAAAGTCACATAGTTACAACCCAATGTGTAGTCTATTGGGTACATCTCAATGTAAAGTCACATAGTTACAACCCAATGTGTAGTCTATTGGGTACATCTCAATGTAAAGTCACATAGTTACAACCCAATGTGTAGTCTATTGGGTACACCTCAATTTAAAGTCACATAGTTACAACCCAATGTGTAGTCTATTGGGTACATCTCAATGTAAAGTCACACAGTTACAACCCAATGTGTAGTCTTTTGAGTACATCCCTGAAGGTTGAGTCACGGGGTTGGTTGCTAAGATTGTTACTGTTTCCGGGCGGGCGGGGGGCAGGGCTGGCGGTGAGCGCGGAGGGGGTGACCATCCTGCTGGACGGAGCGGGCCGCAGCACGGGCGAGGCGTTCGTTAGCTTCCCGGACCGCCAGTCGGCCGAGGGGGCGCTGCTCAAAGACAGGCAGGAGATAGGACACAGGTGGGGGGGGCTGGACGCCGCAAAGCATATTTACTCACACCGCCACACACCACACGACGCTGCCGTGCAGCCGCAGTAAGAGCAAATGTACAACTGGCGTAAGAGCATTCTCTGTCACGTGACCTGCGACCGTTACTCCATACCATCATATTCCTCGATTTTCTCCCTGGAATTTAGCACTAGAGCAATTATTTTTACACACATTTTAGATTTTGACCAAAAGCGTGCTTGTATCGTCTTATTTTTTTAATTATTTATTTATCTCCTGTACATGTTATAACAAAACTCAATGTACAAGCGGGAAACTAGTAAATCAATGTCATATTTGGAGTCGATTTTGAAGAATAAAATGTTCTGATTTGACCCATAGTTCTCGAGAAAATTGAGTAAGTTTTTTTTTTCAATAATTTTTTGCAAATTGTTATCATGTATTTAGTCAAATTAATAGTATCCATAGAGAAAACAAAATTAAAAAAAAACATTTTATTAAGAATTTGTGGAATTTTACTTAATCTGCCGTACTTATAAAAGCGCAGATTCAAAAGTCATATTACGCATTTGACTCCAAATACAATGTAGTTTCACCAGTTTTCGGGTTGTACTACGAGTTTTGTTACTCCATGTATTAAAAAAATAAGATTAACACGCTTCTTGTCGATATCTAAAACTTGTGAAAAGTTCTGAATTCTAAGGAGAAAATCAAGGAATAAGATTGTATGGAAAAGCGGCCGAAGTGGCAGCAGTACCCTCTTAACTTACCTACACGACTCGTTTTGGTAAAGTTCGCCATATTGCCAATACTATGGGTCCTTGTGGTCATGTTGAACCAAGATTGTTTTTGCTTTTTCTGCAGTACAGGCGCTGTCATTACACGTCCAGTTAATACCTTTAGTTGAGTAAATTAAATTACATTATTGCACCGCGTATATAAAAAATCATGTTTTCTATTTCTCTTATCTGGCTGTCAAAAGTACTGTGGCATGATTACGCAAATTGTAACAAAATTGAAATAAAAACAATGAACCTAAATGGTTTTGATTTCATAAAAGGTACAAAAATATTTTCTCGATTACACCACAGCGCTCAGGTAGGCTAGCACGGACACAACATTTGACGTTCCGGACATGCGATATGGCGAACTTTTGCTTTGACGCCATACAAATTCTGTCGCAAAGTACTGAATGAAGTTAGCAATGTCGCATACTGGAAATTGAAAAGATGTGTCTGTACTACGGCCCCTGTTTTTGCAGTAGACAGAGAAAAAAACATCATTTTTTAATTATGCAGTGTTTCAATGTAAGTGATTATACTCTAGAGATAAAAATTTACTTTGACACACACACACTAATTGCCTAATATTTGATGCCTGAACTTCTGGTGGGACTCGGCACATTTTGGGAGGAGCTCGAGGGGAGGTGAGGAAAGAGGTTATACCAACTTTATTTCAGTTCATAATGCAATACTTTCCACTAACCTTGTTCCGTGGATTTTTTTACTAGTCATTAATACGCCAATTGGTAGTGAAATTTAACGGAACCGAGGAGTTATTTAACTTTTTAGTGCGGTGGAGGGTGACAGGTGAGGAGGTGTGGAGGGGGGGAGGCGGAGGAAAGCCACATGGGGTAGGGAGGATAGCAACACGAGACAGGAGGAGGGCGATATAATGGGGTTGGGAGAAGGACGACACGAGGTGGGGAACAGGACGACGCGAGGTGGGGAACAGGACGACGCGAGGTGGGGAACAGGACGACGCGAGGTGGGGAACAGGACGACGCGAGGTGGGAAACAGGACGACACGAGGTGGGGAACAGGACGACGCGAGGTTGGGAGGAGTTGCCACCAAATAGGCTCTGACTCCGGGCCGAAAACGACAGAGCCATTCTGACATTTGACTTAGACGTTTTGATATGAAGAATGTGGTACTTTTTAAATAGGTATTATCATTTATAATACCATTCAATTCAAACTATTCCTTTGTCGAGAAGGAACGCAATTAAAAGTTTTAAACACTGTGAATGTGACTAAAACAGGATTTTACCAATTAATTACGGGATTGCATCAAATTAAAATAAATATCTTAACATATTGATAATATCCAGATTCCCTTCTAAATTTCTAGTCTCTGTTGAGACATAAATTATTGTAAGAAGTTTTTTTTTTACTTAAATAATTGCATAAGTAGGTACATATTATTTTGCATTCTTGTAGAAATTTTTAGGTATTTATTACGGTGAAATTGTAATTTTTCTACCTGTGATTTTTTCGAAATCTTTATCTTTGAACGTTTTGGGAATGTTTTAGTATTTTCTTAAAATATTATTTTCGAGATTATGAAGATAGGTATTTGGCTCCGTCGTTTTCGGCGCGGAGTCGGACCCCACGAGATAGGGAGTAGGGTGACAGGAGGTGGGGAGAAAGGCGACTGGAGAAGGGGAGGAGAGCGGCCGAGGTGGGAAGGAGGGCGAAGGGGAAGCGAGTGACACGAGGGTTGTGAGGAGGGCGACACCGGTGGGTTACACTGTAATAATATTACATCTGGACTATAGCGGGCACTCAATGGGCTACATGGGTAAAATCCTTTCCAATATTATCCTCTAACCAGTAGTACAAAAGTAATCAAATTTCTTTCATTATCCTTGTTATCATAAATTTTCTAAAATCTTAAGTCCATTTCCATTTAAACTGTTGCAATTTAATACTTAAACTTTCTCTGAATAACTAAACAGGAAATTAAATTAAATTAATAGCTTTAGAAGAAATTTTTAATAAAATGCGGAGTACTTTTATTAACAATTCATTTGAAACTTTGGTATATTGTTGTTCCATCTCATCAAAATTATGCATTCTCCATATTTTTTTTACCATAAAACCCATATTTTTAATATATGTTGTTATTATATAAATTACAATTCAAATTTAAAAATAATAAATTCATATTATGTAAAATTTGTGGTCGCAAGAATTTAATTTTTTTTTATTAACATAACTTTTATGCATACTTTCTTCCACAGTCTTTTATAACTAGTTGAAAGTAGTTTCGCGACACTACAACTAGACCACAACCTGGTTTTGTAGATGTTTGTAGCCGCCGTATCTTGGAGGCTGATATACCAATAACCAATAGGCTGACAATCAATTGATGCAATGCATTTAATTATTTTAAAAATGCATAATTCTTATCTATTGTTTATGGTCTGATTCCAGGTATATAGAGGTGTTCCCTAGCTGTCCACAGGAGGTGCGCTCCCGCCCTAAGCATGCTGCAGGGGGCCCACGCGGGCCAGGCGGGCGGCCCGGCCCTACGACCGCTTTGGGGATCGCTTCGGGGACCGCTACAACGGCGCTTCCAGGACAAGATGAGGCCCCCCCCCAGGGGCGGATTCCGCGGAGGTAGATGGAGTATTTGCTATAAAATTTATGCCAGAAGCACTCGATTTTCATAGCAATTTTCATATTTTAAGATAGGCTCACGGCAGACTATTCAAAAATTTACTGGGAATATTGAAACATTTTTTAATTCATGTACCTAATATAAAAATTTAGAATGAACAAATTTCAAATCACAAAATTTGTGTAAAAACGATGAAACTATGTTTTGTTTTTCTGTATATTACACAACTCCTGATATAGTTCTGTGTGTATAACATTAAATGAATAACCTTTTTTTTTTTTATTACTTTAAGAATTTAATAGCAGAAGTAAAAATTGTATAAATAGAAATACCAATATCACAAAAATCACAAAATATTAATAGGATAATATTACCTTTTCATTTATTTAGAATTTTTCAAATTTAATTTATATACGCTTTCTTATGATTACATTCTGTTATATAAAAATAACATGTCTTAATTAAAATATACGTTTCAACAGGGGATAACAACGGTGGAAACAATGGCAACTGGAATCGCAATGGACCGTGGAAGGGAGGTGGTGGTATGCACAGTATCCACATGAGAGGGCTACCCTTCAAGGCTTCCCTACATGACATTGTATACGTAAGTATTTGTTGTTATGTTAAGTAATAATTATCTTTTACCAAACTTTTGTCTTATGGAGCGGTGCAGAAAAAGTGATCAGAAGAACCCAGGTTCAAATCCTGGAGCAAACAGTTATTTATCTTTCAAGTGATTTGATGAATGCACATAGTAATTGTGATTTTTCTATCTTACTCTTGATTTGTTAAACATTATTTAACCTTTTGCCTGGCTAGTTCTTCTGCCTAGAACTCCGCTGCAGTCCTGAAAAAGACCTCTGGTCCGCAACAAGACTTGTCAGGGCCACCATTGAACCTAGAACCAATATTCCGGTCAACTTTTTACCCACAAAAAATTGAATTAGGACTCTGCTTTCAATGATTTGTTTTTACTTTCCAGTTCTTCAAACCGATTCGTCCCCTGAACATCAACATTCTGTTTGACAACAACGACCGGCCGTCCGGTCAGGCTGACGTTGAGTTCGATTGCCACGATGATGCAGTGAGGGTAAGTCAAGCTACGTAACTAACTTGTATTGGTGTTGTTATCTTTGTAATGATAACAACCGTTTTTGCCTAGGAAGATAGAAGATAGGAAGTGTTGGGAATCGCCAAATGACCTCATTCAGTTCAAAGACTATTTCACTAGAGAAATTGTAATAACAAGATGCAGTGTGGGGGGTATATTGATTCAAATATTAATTTTGATACTTTGTTTTGGACTTACTTGACTTATTTTTACACTTCGAATGTTCAAAAAGCACTCAAAACTGAAATCACCTTATCCCCTTAATAGGCTTTTAGACCCACTGTATTTGCGTAATTTTAAAATAAACATTTTCTGCAGGCGATGCGCAAAGACAGAAATACAATGGACAATCGCTACATCGAGTTGTTCCTGAACTCGTCTCCGGGGGGCGGCGGGGGCGGGGGGCGCCCGTACGGGGGCAACTTCGGGGGCAACTTCAACCGGAACAACTTCCGCTAGGAGCGCCCTCCTCACTCCCATGTCTTCCCAATACTCTTAATACTTCATAGTTATACTCGTATCATCCCTATACTGCTATATTGTGTGTTCAGTTTGAAGCTAAACCGATGCAAGTAATTATGCAATGACAAGATAAAGACATAATATATGAGAACATTAGCTTCTTTGGTTATTGGTTTAGTTGACGCGGCGGTGTCACTATACATTTATTTACAACATAGATATCTCACCAGAGACGAGGTTATTGGAGAGAATATGAGTATCTAGGCGTTTACAGGGCAGGGTTAAGTGGCCGCTTGTTGTATTACAACATTCCCCATTTCGCCTCGTGTCTGATATCCAAATCTTCCAACTATCAGAACTTGTACAATATGTACAATTAAATGGCGCGATGCTTTACATGCGAAGAGTGTGGCCCATCAGTAGCATAAAGGTTGTCCGATCGAATCCATGAATGATCTACCATGACTTGATTCTGCTTTCTAACACATTGTGACAACAGCCTATCTAACACATTGGAATGTAAGCAAATATCTAAAGACAGCACTTTCTTTATTAACGGTATAATTGTTACCACTCGCTAGAACAAATGTCTCTAACTGCTGTGCTACGAAGGAGTTTATTAGGCAGTACAGTCAATTAGTATATGCAGTATAGGGATGATATAACTCCAGGAGTCACATAATGACCTGACTTTTGTTTGATTGATGGCTAATTAACATTGCCCGTTTTGATCAAGATTATTTGTAAATTAACTGGAACGTGCTACAATTGGCACTCCACCTAAAGACATTGCTTGACAACTCGTTGTGTATTCAATATCTTAATATAGAATAAAATAATTTAATTATATTAGTCATAATAACAACCCCCAGCATAATAAAATTTAGGGAAAAATGTAGCATTCTTTTTTTAAAATTTAGATCTTCAGAAAATCGCTAGTTCTGTTTGAAATTCAGCCGTGTTTATTTGCCGGAAAATAACGTATGATGGTTAAATTTTTTAACCCTATTAAGATGTTATTGTCGCTCTAAGGAATACATATTTCTAATTAATTGTATCCAAGCTATGTATTAAAAGATATGTTAATAAGTATGTAGTATATTTTTCAGTTAAAAGTTTCTCAAGAGTTGTGAATGTGACTTTCATTTAACATTTACAAGATGAATTAGCACAACATATAGATGTATTTTCTGTTATATTTCTAATATAGTTAGAAGCTTCCTCTGTAACTTTAATATTCTTTATTTTTTGTAACATAACTGAAATTATACAACTTAAATAGTAAATACAATAAATAAAGGCATACATAAAATATAAGAATTTGTATGGGTTTTACTAATAAATTTGTATTAAAGTATAACTTTTTTATTTACTGTACTGTATTACTAGTTTATCAATGCAATTCATAAAACTGTTTTCGGATTTCAAAACAGGACTTCAATATTGTCCAGTTGTTCACTGGCTGAGGACGCGGGTTCAATCAGTCAACTTGACATATTTGTTTACATGTGATTTTCATATTAATATTTCATATGTGATACCTTGGACTGGTATTGAAACGTAAGACTGTTCATCTTACCTTCATCTTACCTGTACTTGGTGTACCGATGCAGTGCCCTATGCACCATTGGGTGCGGATAAGGGGAAGTAGTAGTGAAATAAAGTTAATTGTCAGGAAGAGTAAAAAGGCAAATTATAATTTGTTGTATTTATTATTCCTAGATTATACATTTTCCATAAGCAATTTCAACTAAATCCCAACGCCAATCTTCGGGGCCACAACTGGAAGCTCTATCGTCCCCAATTCCACCTCGACCCTGAGAAAAACTTCCTTCCCAGAAGGGTGGTTTCAGACTGGAACAAATTGCTAGCCTAGTTTTGTCCACTCCACTACGGTCAACCAGTTCAAGAACTGTTTAGATGCAGAAGGCAGACAAGAAGCAGTACAAAAGTTATAGGCGCACCAGCAAAAGCTGCCTGCCTCTTAACAATAATAATTCATTTAATTATAAGATTGATATATTACGTATAATACAATTTCAAACATAAAATAATTGTCTATTTATAAAAAGCTAAGTCAGGTGACACATTAAAACTCGAAACTATGCTAAAAGTATAATTTACAAAAATAAATTGGTGAATTTGTGTAAACAGAAAAATGAAAATGTAGCAAACACTTAAACATAGCATTAACCACTCCCACAGACATGCAAGTTAATGAGATTTGTTACAGATAAATACCACTACAATGATTGCCGATGACGTACTTAAAAAGTAGAAAAACCGAACTAGAAAAATTTACAGATAAAAATATATGGTATATTATAACAGGTAAAGATCAAAGTAGCTTCTTATAACCGATGGTTACTTGACTATTTATCTCAACTAAAATTTTAGCCTTTGCACCTTTGTTAACAATTATTCAAGATATATTTTTGGTAACAAAAAGAACGTTAAGTTGTTAAAGTGATTTTTTTTACCTTCTGAAAAATCTATGGGGTGTCGGTTAAAAGATAAATAGGCGGTCAACTATCAATATATCGTCACCGTGATAGTGAAGAAAGCTAAGCCCCATGTGTATTGGGCTCTCTCCACCACCATGATGACGATATTAGAGGGATATTCAAATGTCTTAAGAGCATACCAAACTACATGACTCGCGGCGCTTACCCATACAAACGTATTCCTCGATTTTCTCCTTGGAATTTAACATTAGAGCAATGATTTTTTCACACATTTTAGATATCGACTAGATGCTAATTTGCATCGATTTTTAAAATATTTTATTTGTTAAAGGAGATAAATAAATTATTTAAAAAATAAGACAATATGAATGTGTGGTAAGACTATGTATGATAGGTGTACAAATGTCAAAATTAGAGCAGAGTGCAAGGCTGAGATGAGCATTATCCACAAAATTAAGAAAGGTCTTTTACAATGGTTCGGTCATGTAGAGCGAATGGATGATGAAAGAACGGCTAAAAAAATATATGATGCGACTGTGCCTGGATGTAGAAGACGAGGAAGGCCGTGAAAGACATGGCATGATCAAGTAAAACAAGTGCGCATGTAAGAAGTCGGAATAATTGACGTGCGTGCATGAGAAGATGTATGAATGTGGAGGAAGCAAGAGAAGTATGCCAGGACAGAGTGGTGTGGCGTTCTATCCTCTCTGCCTACCCCTTCGGGGAAATGGCGTGATGGTTAGTTAGTTAGTTAGACAATACAAACATGCATTTGGTCGATATCTAAAAGGTGTTAAAAAATCATTGCTCCGATGCTAAATTCGAGAAATACGTTTGCATGGGAAAGCGGCCGCGTGTCCGTGGTGTGGTATACTCTTATTTTTTTTCATATTCAAGTCAAATTGAGATAAAATCGGTGCATTTCTAGGTTAGTCACGATTCAAATGTCTCCGACAATTTTCAGCGGCAATCCAAACTTGAGGAAAACAGCATCGATGGCCTGGATCTCGTCCGCGAATATCCTCGGCTTGTTGTTCCGGGCGATGCCGTAGTCGGGCTCGGTGGAGGGGGTGGGGGAGAGGGGCCCGCGGGAGCCCCTGGCGGGGGTCAGGCTGTGGCGGGAGGAGTTGTGCGGGCGGGGCAGGTGCGCCGGGGGCAGGGACGTGGCGAGGGAGGTTCGCTTGCGGCTGTCCATCCGGCGCTTGCGGACCAGGGAACAACGCACTTGGCAGAGTATCTTGTAAGGCTCGTCTTCACGTAGCAGAATGCTCATTTTCTGAAACAAATTGCAAATATTATTTATAAAATATTGATGGTGCTATATCATATAATCTGTTATACTAATTCCAAGCGTTTATTTTACTTTTGACAGCTCGATTAGGGATGTCCTAATGCGTTACCGAATCGATTTCTCATAAAAATTGACTTTATTTATGAAGAAGTTTTAATTAATTTAACACATTTATATTTTATTTTTGCCCAATATTTTGTAGTTTATAAACATACCCAGACGTTTAAAGCAGAGTTTATATTACGAAAGCGCTGTCGTAAAACTTTTTTTTAAGAGGGTCTTTATTCAATAAAAAATATTACAAAAAAAATACATAATTTCTTTAAAAAAGAAACTTTAAATACAGTCCCGATAAACTCCTAATTTGGAGTTTGTCATCGGGTGCAGGAGCTACAGAAAACCCAAATATGCATAGGACTATTTTATTGTCGTAATGCAAATTGAGAAATTCTGTGTCGCGACAAACAAAAAAAAACAAATAGGTTTTGATTTAAATCACATTTTATATTTTTTCATGGAAAAAATCAACTTGAATAATCCTCGTTGCATAAGTAGGCTCAATAAACATCGATATCGATAAATATCGGAGCTAAAGAACATGTGCTTCACTATCGTAAAGAAAAAAACATGAAGTATTGCATTTTTCGGTCTATGGTTGCCTGTCAATAATTACGGAACTTTATAGGCGCCCATGTGTCAAAAGTAAAATAAACGCTTGGAAGAGATATAGTAGTAGAGTTAACCTCAACCTAATAAATTAAACAGTGCATAACTAGTACATACCTTGTGAAGATCTTCATATTTCCCAAACATCCAGAGGAGGGTGCAGATGAGGCGTGGGAGGAGGTTATCCTTCTCTCCCCATCGGAGCAGCAGGGTCAGCATAGTGTGTATGTGGTCCGCCTACATAAATTATACTTGGTTTATACATGGTGTAACAACCCGAAAACAGGTGAATCTTAGTTGAAAAAAAAAATTTTTTTTTCCTCAAATGCTTTCACAAGTACTGCAGATTAACCTATTAACCGGGCGGGACGCATAAATACGTTAAACATAAACAATATCAGTACGGGTAGGATGTATGAACACGTCGTTCAAATATATGTTGCGCCCTGGAACGGGCGTAAAGGTATTAGTCATCCATACATGTCTCGACATAAATAAACGAAAAAAAAAAAAATTAATAGTCTTTTCATTTATTTTAGGCATAATTTTTTTTTAAAAAAAAACAAAATGAAGTCCTCCAGGCGTAAGTATCCATCACGCGACACTTTTTAGTGAAAGAGTTCGCGCCCGTTACAGTTGCGTAATTAGATAGAGGAAGGAGCGCCCCGTTAACAGGTTAAGTAAAATTGAACAAATTCCTAATAAAATGCGTTTTTTTGTTTTGTTTTCTTGATGGATAGTATTAATTTGACCGAATAAATTATATTTGATAACATTTTGCACCGAACCTGGGTCTTATCACCAGTCTTCTCAATCCACTGAGCGATTGGGTACATATCTCAAGATTTTAACAAAATGGCTATCGCAATTATGACTACTAAGGGTACGTTCACAGAGTGGTCTGTTTTATTGTATACATTTTCGCTACTTGATGTGTTTTTTACTGGATCTGGAATACTGTCATGTGTGTGAACTCCGTCATACAACTACATATGCCATCGCCGAATAAAAACGTTTACTGTTGATTAGTGTGGCCCATATTATATATTAAAAAATTTAAAACTAGTCTACATGTCTGGGCACCCACTAATTTTTTTATCAGTGGTAAAACAAGTATTCAGCTAATATTCTAATTGGAAGACAGTGCTCAAAGGTATGTAATATTAAGAAAAAATATTAAAAAATCTGGCATTTCGAGGGTTGTTCTAAATTTACTACCTGGGAAGTAGTAAATTAGTTTAATTCATAGTACTTATAATATTGATGATGAATGGTAACTTATTAAATCTAGATATTGGTTCTAAATCTTTGACTATGAAAAATCAACCAACTTTTTATCAGGGCATTCGTAGATGAATTAAGTAAAAATAATAGGCTGAAGATTGTGAGTTTATTCTTTTTACCTTGAACACATATTTAGCGGTGGGATCGTACTTGGCGAGATTGAGCATTATGGCCACTCCGAGGTGTAGAGTTTCCAGAGTGGACACGGACCTGTTGGCCGCGCCCATGTACATGACCAGCCGGCCAATCAGCCGGGTGGCCATGTCCCCGTCACCGTACATCATGGGGTAAACGTTGGTCACATAGTCTGAAACAAGGAAACCTCCTTAATTGTAACAGGGAGATACACCCAAATTTTCCATGTTTAAATTCATCAACGGAAAATTAACAACAATGATAAAGAAGTAACTACAATATTTGACATACATGGAGTAACAAAACTCGTAGTACAACCCGAAAACTGGTGAATCTACATCTTGTTTGGAGTTGAATGTGTATGACTTAAATCTAAGATTGAACAAAGGTTTTTTTTCTTCTCAAAAGCTTTCATTAGTATCACAGATTTAAGTAAAATTGCACAAATCGACTGAATGTCGAATCTGAAAAGGGCGATTATTGTTTTATTATTTTAAACTGTCCAATTTACATAATATTTTCAAAAATTCAAATATTGTCAAAAAAAAAAAAATATATATTCAATTAAAAAAACCCGTAAAATTTAAGAGGAAATTTTTTTTTTTTACTACCTACCTTAAATATTATGTAAATTGGACGGTTTAATACAATACAACGAAAATCGCATTTTTTCAGATTTGACAGTATACGTTGGGACCGTCGAAATTCTTATTAAAAGGTGGTTTTTAGTTAGTTTTTTTTATGGATATTATTAATTTGAATAAATAAATGATATTTGATAACCATTTGCATAAATTTATCAAAAAAAACTTCATACTCAAATTTCTCAAAAACTATGGGTCAAATAAAATAAAAAAATCTACAAAATCTATCCCAAATATGACGTAGATTCATTGGTTGCCCGCTTGTACATCGAGTTTTGTTTACATCATGTATTGACAATGTATGTCCTGAATTCTTTGTGAAACTGCGCACTGGTATTATTTACCTAGAGACTTGAAAGCTCTGATGACAGAGGCGACATCGCGGAAGTGTCCCAGCACCTATGGCGTCCTGGCTCCTCTGCGCCAGGGTCAGCTGCTGCGACTCCAGCCCGCGCGTCTCTCCACTTCTTGCGAAGTGCCGCCACCTTGGGAGTGCTCCGCCTCTCGCTTGCGGATGCTGTAATTTTTCTGCTCAAAATATTGTACAGTTTGATTTCTTGTTCTTATTATAAATTATTTAAAAATAAGACGATACAAACACGCATCTGGTCAATATCTAAAATGTGTGAAAAAATCATTGCTCTAATGTTAAATTCCAGGGAGAAAATAGAAGGATACGTTTGTATCGGAAGCGGCCGCGAGTCATGTGGTGGCGTATGCTTTTAAGGATGAAAAAATATTTTTTGCAAGAAATTAAAAGATAAAAGTTACCTGAATGACCGTGGCTGCTTGGTTGGCGATGAACCTCTGGCGTACCATGGCCCTTTCTTCTACCATCTTAGACACAGCCTTCCGCACTAGCCAGCCGCAGACAGCAGCCTGGATCTTGATCGCTGACTTCCTCAGCAACACGAAGGCGTCTCTCTCCTTCCTCATCGCGACTATAGACCGCCTGCGTCTCTGGCAAGCGATGGTCGCCTGTCTCAAGTTGTTGTACTCAACGCGGGCTCTGTAACCCTTCCAGTATGTGAGGATTTTAGTCGATGCGGCATTTTTAATTTCCAAGTCTCGTCGCATGGATTCTAGTCTCAGTTTCGTCCGGTATGTAAATTGAATCAAGATGACCGATCGCCTGATTGATAGGTATCGTTTTCTAGATATCCATTGCCGCACGATCGCTTGCATTTTGATCACACTATTTCTTTGATTCAAATAGCTCCGTTGCGTGTTTTTGGCTAGTAATGAGTTTCTGAAATGTTTTTGGATTGCAATTGTTGATTTTCTAAGCAAAAGATATTGTTTTCTAGCGGTGTACATTCTGTAGTACGATTGTATCGTTACCGCGGCAGATTTTTTCGCAAGATAACTTTTCCTCAGTATATATCTTCTGCAGTAGGTCTGAATAGTTATGGTAGATTGTCGCAACGCCAGATAATACTGTCTTTGCATTTTCATGACCAAATAGGATTTGAAATATCTTTGAATGGTGGTGACACTTGATTTCTGTTCTTGATATTGCTGCATACATTTCTTCATTGACAGCTTGGCTCTGAATTTACTCTGAACAAAATTAACTGTTCTTGTCAGTTTTAGATAATGAAGTCTAGTAGTTTGCGTCAATTTGTAACTTCTGTACGTGTTCTGGATAGTAACAATCGCTCTTAATATAGCCAGGTACTCTTGTCTTTGTATTTTCATGAGGCAATTAGCTCTAAACCTGTTTTGAATACAAACGGCGGCTTGCTGTTTTTGTTTGTATTCTCTCGAGCATTTTTGCATCAATATTTTAGAGCGGTATAACCTCTGAATAAATACGGAGGCGTTTTTCAATTTAGTAAAAGTTTGTCGACAAGATCTCGAGAGAAGTTTGGCTTTGTACTTCTGTTGAATTGAAATCGCGCTGTTTCTAAGTGTTACATAATGAGAACGATCGTTTCTCAATGAAATTACAGAACGGTACCATCGCTGGATTTTGACAATTGCGTTATACTTGGTGCAATATTCCTTGCGGAAGATATCCTTAGCCATTTTGGCCCGATAGCGCCGCTGGATTACTAGAATAGCATTATACTTCTTGGAATATTCGTTTTTGGCGATTCTCATAGCGATTAGAGATCTGTATCTCCTTTGAAGTATAATAGTCGCTCGACGGATCTCGTTATATTTGTTCCTTTCCTCTACCATCTGTCTGTAAGCTCTGAACTGTTTTTGTAGAACGACGGTAGCAGACCTCATTTCCAAATATTGTCTCCTGGTTTCCCTTGTCAACAGACATCCACTGTAGTACCTCTGGATGATCCTGACGGAATGCAATTTTTTCAAGTAAGACTCTCGGGCGTATTTCATTTGCAAATACGCTCTGAAATGAGATTGTATTAACTGAGCACTCGTCTTTTGGGATAAATATTTACGTCTACATTCCCTCTTGGCTAACATGGCACGATATTTTTGCTGTAAAAATATGGCAGTCTTTTTAAGGGTGGTATAAGTGTTTCGGTATTTCTTGGCAAGCAGACGATTTCGATAGATTCTCTGCAGCTTTATCGTAGTCTCTTTTAGAGTTAAAAATTGTTGTCTTTCACGTTTCATAATTAAATACGCTCGACAGTGGGCTTGGATTATGTTAACAGCCGAAATAATCGTCTGGAATTTATCACGATCATTCTGCATAAGCAATTTGGAGCGGTACCGCGTTTGAATAAAAATGCAAGCCTTTCTCAGATTTAGGAAATCTCGACGGCATTCATCAGCTAATATTTTAGCTCTGTACCGCTGTTGCATCTTTAGAGTATGTGATTTAAGTGTAATATATTCCTGTCTAATTTGTCTTGTTTGAACAACAGATCTATACCAAACTTGGATCATTTTAGCCGCTGATTTCATAATGGCAAAATCTCTTTGGCATTTCATAGTTTCCAACTTTCCTCTGTACAGCCTCTGAACGTACAAAATACAGTTGTATGTTTTCAGGTAATTGGCTCTGCAAGTCCTGGCGATCATAAGAGATTTAAAATGTTTTTGAATGATAATGGTAGAATTTTTAAGAAGAAGGTATTCCTTTCTCGCTTGTAGCATTAGGCGTCTCGCTCTAAACCGGGATTGAATCACACAACAAGCTCGTTTCAACTCTCGGTAATTTCGCAGTTCAATCTTCATACATATATAGGCTCTATAATTTTGTTGAATTGTCGTGCAAGATTTCTTTATCCTTAAATAATTTTGTCTTTCTTTTTTCATGCTCAGATAAGATCTGAAATATGTTTGGATCAGTAGAGCACTGCGCTTTTGTTGTAAGAAGTTATTTCTGGTTTCTCTCATGGCAGTAAGAGCTAGATACCTCCGCTGAACTAAAACACAAGCAGACCTGAGCAGAAGGAATTTGGTTCTTAGTTCTCTAGTGACCAACCAGTTCCGGTAAAACGCCTGAATCTTTGAAGCGGCTGCTTTAACTTCCGCGTAGTCTTTTTGACAAGAATGCATGAGCATATTTGCTCGAAACCGTCTTTGAATAATCAGAGTTGAGGTTTTCAATTGAACGTACTGCTTCTGAACAAACCTTCTCACTATAACAGACCTATAGAACCTCTGGATTTTGATGGTGCTAACCTTCAGAGTGATATAAACTTGTCTAGTTTTCTTCATGGCCAAGTACGCCCTAAACACTTTTTGCAAATATGTGGTGGATTCCTTGATTTGTAAAAATCGTTTCCTATCCTGGTTTTCAAGTTGGAATTGCTGCTGCGATTTCATTTGACGATATCGCCTTTGGATAGTGATGGCTGCGAGACGCTGTCTATTTTCAAGACTTAAATTCTTAATTTTTCGGGCGAGTGTAATTCTACAATACCAATTCTGAATAATGTTAACAGAATGTTTACACCGTGAATAATAATTTCTACAGCTCCACATTCTCCAATATTTCTGTATGATGATGGAAGCTTTAGTTTCCGATTCCAGCTGTTTCAAGTACCGCCTTTGACAAACAATGCTTTTCCACCAGCTTTGTATTTTTGTAGCCGCATTGTATAACCGAAGCGCCTTTCTATTCTCTATTCGCTTGTTGAGGAATATGGCGACACACTTCTTGCGCCACCATTTCTGGATGACCAGAGCAGACTTGCAGAAGAGAGGCGCTCGGAACTTGTTGATAAGTTGCCATAACAAAGATAGAGTTTTTTCTCTGTGGCCGTCGACGATGTCTTTAGCGGAAATGTCACCCAATATCTCAAACCCAGCAGACTGGAGAGCGTCCAAAGCCACTTTAACATTGTGAAGCTTTCGGAGAATAGATACGGGCGGAGTTCTTAAAGCGGATGTCAAGTTCTCCTTCAACAATATGATCTCCATCAGGCGAGTCAGCCGCACACCGTCCTTAAGATCCACGGCCAGATTATGAACGGCATACTTGAACTCGTGTAGAAAGGTTTGCTTATGGGTGACAATATAACCCGTAGGTTTTAAATGTTTCGTTATATCCCCGACTCCGGATAATGTTTCTTTAGTGAACTGAATCAATATTTGCCTGCTGTCCTTGTACAGAGCGTTCCTACAGAACAAGCAGGGGTCGTGAGGGATTATTTTATTTTCTTTCGCTTGATCCAGGAAGTAAACCAAACACAGGAATTTCTTTAAAGTGAATTTCTTTACATTCTCAGTGTACTGCGGAGAATGTACATTAGGCAACGAGTGTTTGGTATTGCTGTACGGATCTTTAAACAAACGTTCCACGATGAACGCAGACAGACCCATAAAGTCATCATTAGAGTTGAGAGGTATTTTAGTTTGGTACAATGTTTCCAGTCCTATTCGTAGCCACAGAGGATTGTAGCAAAGACACAAACTAATAATGATCTTTTGTAATCCAACGTCGAGATGAAGATTTTTATCGGGTCTGATGGATAGAATTTTCTTCTCCACTTGTGCGATAACTTTTTCGAAAACTGTTACGATCCTGGTGCTCTGTATGAACGTTTTAGCGGCTTTCCTCAGGCTGTCCAGCCGATGTGACGTGTGGTACTTGGAGGAGACCTGCTCCTTAGTGGGGGCTAGTGAAGCAGCCTTCTTGTTGATTTCCAACCAGGACTTGCCGATGTCCACCTTACTGTCGATGTCGGTGTCCAGGTCCGCTGGAGGGGACAGCATGTAATTTAACCACTTCTTAAGTTCATTTTCAAGTTCGCTGTAGGCTCTTTCATCGTACATACATGTCTCAGCCATAAATGGGTCCATAGTTGTAGCGATACTTTTGATGCTTACGTAATTACTAGTTTCGTCCGATACATATTGGCTTACGGTAGATGAATTTCGACTTATTTTGTGATTTTGTATAGTTTGTTCCTTAGTGAACGTTCTGGATGTTTGTGTGGTGCATTTGGGTTCATAGTGAGACTTCATCCACCTCGCATTTTCAGTGGCGGCGGATCTGTTAGGAGGATTGCTCGGTGGCTTGAGTACCGGTTTACTAATTTCAAACGTCTTGTTTACTACAAAAGTATCGCAGTGAGCTTTTTTTTGGGGTTTCTGCCACACTAATTTCCGACATGAAAGTGGACTCTTCCGGAATAGGAGCCAGCAAGGGACTGATGGCCCGGGGCGGAGATTTTTGCCATAAATTAGCTTCCAAGATGTCTTTAGCTGCGTTGTGATTGTTTTTTTCTTTTATTATGTTTCTGAAATCGGCTCTCTCGTTGAAACCTTTTGCCGTTTCGGAGAAAGGAAGGTGGCGGGAAACCGGCCGACCCTGAGGGGGGTGGAAAGAAGGGATAGAAGGGGTAGGAGATCCGTTAATAGAATACGGAGAGCTCTGGTTACTGGGCTCAATGGGGACAATGGGAGAATCTCCTTTAACATATGTTTCCGAGCTCAGTTTCCCAAAAGTTCCATTAAAACCATCTCCTGGCGAATATCCCACAAACAGGTCTTTGCAAACTCGGTTGCTGGTAGACCTGCAGGAAGAATGTTCGCAATCTTTCCTTTCTGTGGAACATCTTTTTGGGTTGAAATTCTGAAGAGAATCGTTGAGGTCACATTTGGGGTTGGGTGTGAAATGAAAATATTCGCCATTCGGATTACCCGGGACGTGTGGCATATTGTTGAAATAGTTGAACTGGGAGTTTTCAGCCTCCACTCCGTTGACGAGTATGTTTGGCTTACAAGAGGAACGGAGGGATTCTAGCGCATCGTCTATTCTAGATTGAGTACTAACGTCGCAGAGGTCAATAATGGAATGAGTCAAATTAGCCGAAGGTACTTTTCGATTAGGATTAATATTTTCTGAATTCTCGCTTATTTCAGAATACTTGGAATACATCTTGTTAGTTTCTTGTAAGACATAATGATTATTTATAGTCATTGACTTCACACTGTCAAGGCGTATATCCATGCAATCCGGACTATTTAATATTTGCACGGCGGGTTTTGTGTTTTTTTCGGTCATTCTGCTCTGTTTTGCGTGATTCTGCACAGGGGTAAAAACGAGGTTATCGATCAACGCGTCTATATCATTACCGTGCAAAGGTTTACGCGATGTTTCCTTTACCTTTATATTTTCCGAAGTCATGTTGAAAGTTTGGTCGCTGTTATCGATGACGATAGGGTTTGTTTTTTCAAAGTATTTATGGGATATTCTGGAGGGTGTGAATTCCATATTTTCGATGGCTGATAGGGGGCTGAATGTCTGGTGGGCGGGAGCCAGCTTGCTGGGTCTGAAGTCTCCGTATATTGGAGGGAAAGAGATCTCGTTCTCCTTATTATAGTCGTTTTCCTGCACGAGATAAGTCTCCCGCCGGAGATCCTTATCTTCCTCGGAATGGGTCGTCCACGGGTCGGGAAGTTGCCTGTGGAGACGGGAAGAGTTGGTTCTCTTCACAGGAGTACTCCGGTACTCTACAGAAATATCCCGGACCAACGTGGAGCTTGTTTTGACAAAGGTTCTCACCCTGGTTCTGTCTATTTGGGGAACGTAAACATTGTTCTTTGGAGAGAGCCGCTTCACTTTGGCTTTGGGGCTTTTCTTGCCGCTTGCTATTTTCGAAACGAGATTTCTTTTAGCTTTTGATTGGTTCAGTTTCTTATTAACCTGTAATTAGAAATGAAAAAGTATTTAGATTGGTCCCTAATTTGGAATCTGTCCGCCTCGTAGCATAGTGGTAGCGCATTCGGCTACCGTGCATGAGGTCGCGGGTTCGATTCCCGTAGGGGATCAACATTAAATATTTATTTACATGTGATTTTCATATTAATATTGGACTAGTACTGAAGCGTAAAACTGATCATCCTACCTTCATGTAATAAAATGATCAAGATACACCGCACTTGGTTTACCAATGCAGTGCCCTATGCACCATTGGGTGCAGATAAGGGAAAGTAGTAGTAGTAGTAAATTTTGGAATAGGAAAATCTAATATTTTACCCTATTAGAGTAGCTTGATTCGACTGCTTTATGTTATACAATACTAGGGCAACCTAATAACCAAAAACACTAGGGCATCAGGAGACCTGCGGGGGCACTCGGGTGTCAGGGCCCCCGCTAGTGTGCGAGTGCTGCACTTACCAAGGTCCTACAGATGGTGGTGAACTCGTAACGCCCCTTCCTGTGGTCCTGCAGCTGCAGGCTGACCCTCTGTGCCACGGCGCTCCGGGGGCACCAGGAGACCAGCAGGGGCACGCAGGTGTCCGGCCCCACGCTTGTCTCGGTCCAGGAGAGCTCCACTCCCAGCTCGGCTGGGGGAAGCTTTACAAAGCTAACCTGAAATAACAGCAGTTTAAAGATTAAACTGATGCAATAAAAATGTTCTGATGGCTTGTCTTCATACTATAAATTATTAAGATACCAGTGCAGTGCCTTCTGCACCACTAGGTGAGATATAGGAAAGTAATAGTAGAAGTCTTCACACAGGAAACTCTTTAAAAACCCCGTACTAGCAACTGTTTATAAAAATAAATACTACCAAGTGAACACTAGAATTTAAAAACTAGTGTTACCTAATTAGGCTGGGGAAATACAAATATAAGGTTACCTGAAGCGATACAGTTGTAGGGTTGTATACGTCCAGAACTTTTTCACATCTTTTGTTTATACTAACATCTTCAAAGGCAATGACAGGGGGCGCAGAAAATGGCTTGAGAATCAATCTAGGATTTCCCTGTTCTGCTACTTCCTTGTCAATCCTTTTTTTCCTCACTATCTCCGGTGTATTATCTAGCTAGAATTGTAAAATAAAACAATTGAAAGCGTGCAAACAAGCATACAAAATCGAAAAAATAATTTAAATGCAACGAAGTTGTCAAAGCTACAGCAACAATAATGCTATAATCAAGGAGGTTCTCTATAATACCATCTACCCACTGATTAAATACAGTTTTACGTTCATAATATTTTAATAAGTAGAAATCACAACACAATAGTAGTAAAATGTAAATAATATTTTAAATGTTAACTGACAAAAGCAACTTTTACAACAGGATTTAAAAACTTTTGATCACCATAAACACGTATTATTACGTACCTGAAAATACATATTGAAGTAACTATCAGTGTAATCCTTAACATATAATTAATTAAATCAACGTTTAAATAAATTTTCGAAGGAGAACGTCAAGCCAAAACTTCCAAAACGTTTCCGAGATGAATTTTGTAATCCACAGAAACAAACGGAAATGTTGATGTTTTCAAAACATACGTTGATTTTTAAAATAGCCGACGGAGGACCAATCAGAGTTCAGACGCGTTAACAGTGTTACCACACTATATATATAAAAAATAAAGTTAACAGCTGAAGTTCTAGAACCACGGAGGAAACTGGAACCTACTTATCACTCAATGAGCTTTTTAACCCTTTACCTCATGGACTTTTTTCATAACCTAATAAAATATGTTGTCATTTTAAATATCAAATGAAGCATTGAAAACATAGAAAAAATGTATCGTTTATTTACCCAAGTACCTTCAACGTATTTATTCCTGCAACTGGTTAGATTAATCATTACTATGCCAATAACCAATGTTATAATCGAATATTCAGTGATTGGCAATTACCGGTTTATCAATAATTGAAAAACGAATTCATGTATTGACATATTATTACAGCCAGATTTAGAGTAAATACTATTACGATTATGTACGATATTTAGATCATGAGAAATCACTGACAAATTGTCGATTGTTATGTTATGATAGCTACGAAAACAAAATTATCGAAAATGATCAATAGTAATACATAATATTAAGATACCAAATATTGATTGATTTCGATGTTATAACCGGTTCATATATCGATTATTCTGTTTGGCCAATAATATAACCGGTTCGATAATCGACTATTCGTCTACGAGTTATATAAAAACTGTATTTGAAAATGACATCAGAATATTTGTATTTCGCATCCTCCTAAGCCAGGTCCACGTCCCGTAGTTCAGACGCAAACTGCCGACGGATTGTAAACAGTGGACGCCCAGAACACCGAGAAACCTGATGTCCTGTAAAAAGAATAGGAAGCATGTTCAAGGCTTTCGGGAGGCGTACGAAGTATTATGGCTAACTAGCCGCGAAAAATGCCTCCATGTGTATTTCAAATAGGCCTTTGTCAATATTTTTTAAGTTGGCCAATAAATTTAAAATGAAAAGTTACAAGACGGTGCAAATATATTTTTCATATTGGTTAATCAATAAGCGAGATAACGAAGTTGAACATTTAAATAGGTTGTTATGTGTAACAACCGTAGACCATAGTATCAATTACAATATTAATAATAATCAGCTTACTTCTAGTGCCAAAAAGCCATCAATATCCAAAAGCCCTCTGAGTATTTATTGACTTTATAAAGGTGTGCAGAGTGTTTTTTTTTAATTTTCGTTACTCGTTTTCAATAATAGTCTCGTAACAGCAAAACACCATACCGCTCTTATTTTTATGAAATACGCAATTGCAAAACATGATGTTCTTTACGTATGTAATATGTTAGAAATATAAACAATTATACAATTATTTAAAATGGATGATACGTATTGCCAACATTGCGGTTTAGGGTTATATAATGCAGATCAGTCATCCTTATGAGTCGTTCTCATCTTTCGTTTCAAATCGCTATTCCTGGGACCTATTTAATTTTTTGGTAAAATGTTTTTCTTATTTTTTTTTGTCATTCAAAATAATAAGGACCAAATGGAGAATATATTGACATCCAAGACCCCAAGTGAATTCATGCAGAATATAAGCAAGCAGCACAGAGTAAAACATGTCGTAATTTCATCTTTTCTCCGCTTCTTATAGATTAATCTGTGATATAGGCTGACTGACTGTTTACTAAAACTTCACTTTTGAAAAAAACACAAAAATTTAGTAGTTACTTTAAAAAGAACAATAAAATATGGTGTTATGTTATTATTTTTGTTTCATTTTTAACATGGTTGATTATCATAGAGAGGAATCACAAATTAAAGATTTTGTCCAACGAAAAACTTCATTCTCATCTGAGGATAACGGAAAACAGTATAAAATGAGTCCACCTTTGTTCCGAGATGGACTGATATAATTTCATACGTGTGTCTCACGTTCCGGCTCATATCGCCCACGTCTTTGTGTGGCAGGGACGTTTGTGTCGCTGCATACATAAATTATGTTACGTTCTTCTCGTTGCGTGTTATTTTATATTGTCCACAATAAATTTCATCACCTATTCCAGTGTTTTTCAAGGTAAGTAATTATTTTTCATCTATGTTAAATATCTAAGTTAGTATCCATTTTCAAAAAGCTGTGTTTATAGGGAATTACCTTCCCTATACTTTAGATTACGTTCATATAAACTTGGGTTAAATTTAGATTATAAATGCAATATCTTCATTACTTTCAATTTCATAGCCGTCCCCTATCATTACCTAATATCTATTATACTGGATAGTAATGAAAATATTTGGAGAGGAATGAATATGTATATTAATGTCTAGTGTTGTTGTTTGTTTTGTACGTAGTCGTATGCTTTTTATAACTTTTTTTATAAGCTTTTTAGAAACTATGTTTCTTTACTTAAGATATATACTTCATTTGAACGACTTAAATAATCGAGTATTATTAGTTTTATACATGTTCCAGGGACGTTCCACTAGTGACAACTCCGGGTTGGTCGGCAGCAGTTTACGTTGGAACTACAGGGCTGTGAACTTGACTTTGTGGAATCTATATGCTCCATAATGGGAGCGTATATGGTAAAATATAGGCACATTTGGTCAAAAATATATAGGTTACTAGTTCATGAAGAGTAATGCCTAAGCCGCTACACCGAAAACCAAATTATGCCCCCCGTTAAGTAGTAATAAATTTTGATTCGTTATTCAATGTTAATCAAAGGCATTATTAGAGAAACTCTTTTCCGCTATATGTTTAAATCAGTTCTTTCGGTTTCGTTGAACTGACGATGTGCTCGTAAAAAAAATTCTATCTGTTTCTTAATTTACTTGATTTAAAACTGGAATATCAATCAAAATCCACATTCATCGGTGACGGAGACCTTCGTATGTATTCGGACACTAATCTGATTTAACTAGCTAATACTGTTTAAACTTTAGTATATGCTTACTTACACCTGGTAACCTTTATACTTTCCGCAACATCATTTAGCGTTAGGCAACAGATATGCAGTTTAAGTTTTAGGGAATTTGGAAGTATTAGTAAAATTTTTAGGGATTTAAAAAATAGCTATTTATCAATTTCCTATGGCGACTTAATCTATCTATTAGTAATCAAAATAATATTCAGGATGTATATAATAATTAGTTCCAACTTTGTTTATGCACCTTTTTATTTTTAAAACATATCTACTTTTTTTTATGAGAAATTGGGCATTTTTAAACATTTTAAAATAGTCACTGTTTATTAACTAATGTAATTTACTTACAGGATACAATGGCAATACAAACAAGAATAACTTACGAAAAGAGGAGAATTGAGCCACAAGATAGACTACGGCAAGTGACAAAAGTATGAAAGGAAATCAAAAAACGATCCCACAGCGTTACCAAAATTCAAAAAAGTGAAGATAAAATGAGGATACCTGATGAAAAAAGAGTAGGGAAAAAACCAAGTTTTATTTTTTTGCAGCATCTAGGATAACGAGTGCAACGTGCTCAACGCGAACAACAAAGAAAACGATAAAGGACAAACATTCTTCTAAATTATTTAAAAAAGAAAGAGAAGAAGAATATAATTTGAGAGAATTCATAATTGATAGCTCACTTCCTGAAAATTAAAGAAAGATTCAGAGGAATGTTTCAGAAAAAACTAAACCAAATCATTTTAGAGGCTGATCCTCTAGTACCCTCAAAGCGGAACCCAAATACCCATTTAGAAAAAAAAATTGAAACTGGACATAAAAGTAACGCAACACATCGTCTTCTGTGCGTAAATTCCGTTACAGAGCAAATATAATAATAAACTGAACTTCAAGCCATAATAGCATCATTTTCGAGAATGAAAAATACATTAATTTGTAAGTAAAAGGACATACAAAAACTGCAGGGGGAAAGCTAATAAAAAACACATTAGAAGTCACTTTAGAAAAAAATGTTAGTACCTTGATAATAGTCATAAAAAATGGGTGGGGGGATAGAGTCGCAAAGATTATTGAAGAAGAAAAAATTGTTATTTTACTTGACGCAAACCCTTTCTAGGGAGATTCAATTTCCAAAATACATGACCATTGAAAAAAAAGAGAGATAAGGTCATTCGTCCCAATGTTGTCCTACGAATATGGGAGGGTTGGCCCCAAATATATATTTTAGCCCTACACTACCGTTTTCACTGTTAGGACAAAAGCTAGCGGTAGTCCTCAAAATGGAAATCAGAGCAAAAAAACATAATAATACAAGCTTTTTTGAAGAATGATGTTAAACAGTCGGTCGAGAGCGAAATTTTGTTATTTTAGTTGACCTTAATCATTGTCATGTTATTTTCAATTTTTGATATCCTAAGTAATTTTGATCTACCGATCTAGTTATTATTTTTAACTAAAGGTTGCGTAAGGAATGTTAGGTTTAGTATTGAAATTTAAATTTTATAAGATCTGTTCATACTTTATAAAAACGAGTTTTTATTTGAGATTACGAATCCGCGATTACGTACCCATCTAAAAAATTGTCTTTGACTTTCATCGCCTTCTTTACATAGTTCATTACCTTTCCAGGAGTTTATTCATTGCCTTCCACACCTCTCAGTACCATACATCATTGTTATTTATAATAAGTATACTGACTTAATAACAGTGCCTTTCATAAATATTTATGCAGTCCGAGAGACTTAGAACCAATCTATGTACACAAAAATATTTAAATGATAATTATTTTTAAAAAAAACGAGGAATCTGCGAAATCTGAAACGAACCGCTGAGAACCACTCTTTATGCATTCAGGTGACTACCTGCTAGTTCTAAGGACAAATATAATTAACGGATAAAAAACTTGTTTTCACATTATTCATTAGATCCTCTACCTCAACTGCATTTCTGGATGGTCATTGTCAACAGAGACGCACCCAGGATTACATATTAAGGAAGAGGCATTTGAAAAAACGAACAAAAAACCAATCATTTCTTGATAATGGAATTTAATAATCTGTGTCCTTATAGAAAGCCGCAAGACGAGTATATGAAATTTCTTAATGAATATAAAAAGAACCATTTGCGTTCTTGCGATATTCCAAAATATTTTAGATTTCTGGTCAATTCTAAAAATTGTCGGAAACAAAATAATATCAGAAGGTAAAATAATACCACACAGGTGTATAATTTGTAACGGATGTACCTAGAATAGTCGTTTAAATTTTGTGTAGTGGGAGATATCGCCCGTCGGGATTTGAATCTAGGTCGGCGACTCATTCTTATTATGTATAGACGACTTACTATGCCACATACCTCCCATTCATAATATTACTTTGGTCTCTATATCTATCAGTTTATTATTTATAGTATTGCTTTTCGGTCAGATTTCCATTTGTATTATGATATCCATGTTTTAAAATAAGTAAATATTAATGTTTTTACTTACTGTATAAGTGCATATCGGATTTCATCTACGATTTCCTCTCAAACTTAAATTTGAACTTCCAACTCCAATACTTTCAACTTAATTCTATTTGACTCAATGATTTTTATTCGCAACTTTGATTACAACCAAAATCCAACCTATATGCTTAAAATCCCAAATCCGACAATCAAATTTCAACAAACTTCAAATTTCAACACCCAACTTCGATTTAAAATATAATTTTGATACCAAGTGAATAAATAAATAAATAAAGTATAATTTATTTTGATACAGTGAATTAGATTCCGACTCCACATTTCAGTTACGATTTTGATTCAAACAAAAATTATAGCATATTTTTTTTTTTTTTCTAAAGGTAAAAGAAACATTTGAGTTCTTATGATATTATACTCAAATATTTCCTTTACGGGCTGCTTTCAAATAGTCGGAAATAACTGTGTCAGAAAGCAGGAACAAGTGGGTGCTGGAGTGGGATTGGAATACTAAAGATTCTAATCCGGAATCCCCCCGAATCTACCACTTGACCACAACCCGGTTCTTTCTTTTTAACTTTCTATTTTCCAATTCAAATTTTCTTTATTTTATTTCAACTCAAATTTCCACCCAGTTTGATTTCCAATAATAAGCTGAAACCCAAAACCCAACCCAGATTTCAAACTACTCCAATTATTTCGACTTATCGCGATTACATATGCTTCGCATAGGTAGGTATTGGAAATAATTAATGGTGATGGTGATACATTTCGACTCAGTTCTAAACCCAACCCTGAAGTTGAATTTTTAGGAATTTTGACACAAAGAGTTTTACTCAAGACAAGTAATTCTTTATTATTTATAAATGTAAGAATAAATGTGCCATTGATTACAATTTTTTTTTAAAAAAATTCACTAAGCAACAACAGTTAGCTGATCTTAATCATTTTATTATTCATAAAGCCTCTAGGTAGTACAATTCCTATTCTTATTTCAATTATGTGTAGATCTGTAGATGTATAAGAATCGTTCAATGCATCATAATAAAAACAAAGTTTGATAGATTATAAACTTTCGGCGTTTGTACGTTTTGTATTTATAAAAATCGACAAAAATACTCTGTTTTATTGTCTATGTATGGTATCTACATTATAAATATCGCAATAAAAATTGTAAGTTTCAACAAATGTCTGTCGTTTATACCACGTTTTATACATGTCAAATATTATTTATTACCTTGCATGGTTAACAAGTTACTAAAGCATCAATTTATGTAAATACATACAATGTAGGTACTTTATCAGTTTGCACGCACATGATCACGTGGACTATCACGCAGTGGATCATCTCGGTTTCGAGCGTGTTCGTAAAATGGTATTGGTGTTTATATTTGCTAAGCTAAATAAAAAGTCAACGCCTGAGAATAAGCGCTATGCCCCATTCCTTTAAATATATGAGTGTAAAAGAGATATCACTTATGAATACCATGAGACGGTGTATATTTGTGTTAAAACGCCTTTTTAGTAGGTATAGGTAAATTAAACGTATACACATATAGGCTGTGGTGGGGAATTTATGCATGCAAAGGTAATAGGTGTAGCCTTTTGTTCAGGGGCCTCTATTTACCAAACAGCAAAATATTAAACGCTGATAATATTATGGAGAAATTCAGAAATATAAGAATTAAAACTTTTTTTATAGAAAATTAAATCCAAACTTGTTGCACTTAAACGAAGTTATTTCCTCAGCTTCCAACAAATTTGTCTGGGTCACACAGTTTTGGGAATGATTGGATTATTTGATTTAAAAAAAAAAGAATAGACCACAAAATTAAATTGACGTTGTTCTGATACAACAAGTACCGTACTAAGGTACCTGAAAACAAAATATGTGCATATTTTTGGATTTATGTATGTTTTTTCTGCGAAATTTATATGATTATGACATGTGACGTACAATTCTGTCTATTTGACATTTTGATGTTACTTTATTTGATACGAATTGATTTTGTGTTAATTATAGTACTACTAAACATGTCTTAAAAATATAAAAAAACTTTATAAGTAATGTATTACTTTCTAAATAAGGGTACCTATTACATTTTACTACAATATTCTGCTATAATTAAAAATCCATTAAAACTAAAATCTTTTGAGTCGGTGTTGTTGTGTCATGAAAAGGGCTTATAAAAAGTTTTAATGCTTTTCGTTCATTTTCAAAAACATTGTGCAGTAATTACGGCCTCTACAATAGTGTAATGTGGTGCGTAGTAGTGGTAAATTTGTACTAGTATGGAGGTCGTCACATAACTGAATAGTTCCAGAAAAGTGCAACAACAAACTGTAACAGAAGCGTTGTATCTTTCTAGTCTAATGGAACATCGCTTCTTTGGAGAAAAATCAACAAACGTGGCGATTTATTCAAATATTCAAAACCATCGTGACATTTCGTCGTAAACAGCAGTGATTTTATTACTTTTATTATGTTGTTTTAAAACGGGTGCTCGAGGGTAAATCCGCGCTGAAAAATTATCAAAGTGCCTTCAGAAAAGTGCAAGGATTAAGTCATACTAAATGTGAAGATTGTGAACATCCCCCAAGTAAGTAATCTAATACATTACTAATTCATCTACAATTTTCTCAACAAATCTAACGCGATTTATGTGCTATTATTGTCTTTTTTTTTTTATTTGATGGAATCCGCCATCCGTATGCTTAAATATAGATTGTAAAACACGTTTTGTTTTATTTCTCAGTAATTATATTAAACACATGTTTCTAATTAAAGATATGTTGTTTATTATCAAAAGATGTGAAATTTATACAAAATCCAAACATTACATCTGATTTTTATATCAAACATTTGTTATAATAATTAATTTTCGAGATCTTACAAATAAACGACATAAATAAAACACATGCTTATCTTAATTATAAATGAATATCCGAATGATAGCAAGCCTGTTGTTTTCCTCAAGATATACAGGTATGTAAAAACGATGACAAAATTAATAGCGGTAACCTAAGTATTCATGCCTGACATTATCAATAGTATGATCCTCAAACCATTTATTTACAATGAAAAACGCGGTTTTGATAATCGATGACTTTAACACATTATAAGTGAACTTGAAGTTTAGGACTGACATTCTGGAGGGTCTGATAAACAGTTAAGTGTAGTGTTTATATGTATGTTTGCTAGGACCGGTAGTTTATGTGCATATTTTAAACTTTTATTTTCAGATACAGTCAATGATTGAATGTAGGAATTACATTAACACAGTAGACTGTAAGTAAGGTTCACCTAGAATTGTAATTCATATTGTAACTTTAGCTTCGTAATCCCGTAGTATATGTATTTACTCCCACTCGGTATTAAGAGAAAATGTATATAGACATAATAATAGAAAACGGGCCTAGGAATTTTATGTAAACCGTCGATGTAATTGTATGATTTGTCACATCAGAGCGTAATTTCAATATAAACTTACGGTAAAAATAACCTTCCGTATCCCGGAATTTAAAGTGCCAACTAATGCACACATATGCGGTTCTTAGTGAGAAAATGTAAGGTAGAAGCAAATATAATTAGATACGATTAATTACTCTAAACAGACATATAATATAAAAGATATTTCCGTAGTGATATTTGATGGCTATGTAACGTATTTCAATATACTTAGTTATTAATGTGCAGCGGACTGTAAATTACAGTGCACTTATGACTATCAGCATCAATATGTATCAGATATGTGAAAGTTAGTAGCAGCAAAAAATCCTATTTGTTAGGTCTTAGCAGTCTATAAGTACTCTACTACAGAATCTGCCAGATTTTTTGTTCGTCGCGTTATAGTAATTGAACACACGTGACATTATTTTGGTCCACTTCGGAATCATGTAATGATAACAGCAATCAGGTCATTGGGCATGACACTTTCATCTGCATCATCATTTCATCATCTGATGAGTAGCTAGCTGCGCGCCCCCCCTTCCCGGGGGGGTCCGCCAACACCCAGCGAGCGTTCCAGTGATCACGTGTGAATCTTGCATCGGTTCCCTCGCTCTGCGCCTCCGGTAGCCGCGCGCCCCCTGTCCGTTCAGCTCTGTAATTACGACTACGTCGGATACCCCTCTCGCGTCTCCCCGCCATGTTATTAATTCAATCAACTCCATTGCTCGGCATGCCGTCGACCCTTCACCCCCTCCCTTGTAGCATTCATTAGATCTGACGGTCCCTCTCCGCCCCTACCCACCATCACGGAAGTGCCCGATGTATCCCAGACCAGCACCCTTACCCCACCGGTTATTACACAGGTGTACCGTACGTTTCTGGTCACCGTCGTGATAACCTAGTGCCCCACTCGCTTGCAACTCGACAACCTAGATTACTGTTTTTGATTTGATTGGTGTAATCTCACGTCATTGAGAGAACCCAACATCTCGACCAAATATCTTACGAAGTGGTAGGCAGCAGATGTATAAGAATGCCCCGCCACTCAGTCTTTGGCACACTTCTCTCGCTTCCCTCCTCATACTATCCATCTTCTCAGCATGCTCGCTACCGTGCGACTATATCCTGTACTAATTTACATGACCAAACTAAACTAATCTAACTCACCGTACACGGGCGTCCATTTCCCCGGAAGGGAGTTAGGCCAGAGAGGATAATAACGCCGCCTCAAACCACTCTGTCCTGGAACTTCAACTTCTCTTGCTATCCTTCCCACATTCCATACATCTTTCTCATGCATGCACGTCGATTATACCGACATCTTACATGCCCTCTTTCAAGCACGCCATGTCATTCTCGGTCCGCCCTCGATTTCTACAATCCAGGTCACAGTGTCGCATCATATATATATTTTAGAGCCTGTTCTGTATCATCATCCATTCGCTCTTTCATGACCGATACCAGCAGTAAAATGACTATCTTAATTTTTGTCGATAATGCTATTCTTTGAAGCTTTACCACTTTGAAGTATTTGTTTGTACTTGATCTTGCCATGACTTTCACAGTCGCTCTCGACGGCTTCTACATCAGGACACTCTCGCATCTGTAATTCCTTTAAAAGCTCGTTTTATAACTAATTCTATTAAATATTGGTGTTATTGACATTTACAATGTATTTTTATTTACATTCACATTAACTCTTTATGTGCTACCAGAAGCTCTTTCACTTTAATGATGAATCAATTTTTTTTTAGCAAATATTTGAAAAATCTAAAAAATCCTATAATTGTATTTTTGTTTTAAACATGTTGTATTCTATACATATTCGTGTGAAAAAGGAAAAAGGGTGACATGTCACAAAAAAATGCGAAATTGGAGTTAAGTATGACATTCGATTTAGTACTTTTTGCATATTTGACCAAGACAATTAATGATCGTAGAGCATATGCATAAATGCTTAAAATATACACATCATTTAAGACAATTTAGAGACGAAGTCAAAGTTCGTCCCATATACATTATTGTCTTTTGATTATTTTGGGACAATTTGTAGCAACGCAAAAGGGAGACTATGCATGACTCATCTCTTATAGATATTTTTCGAAGTAGGTGGATCATAATTTGTTGAAGCTTGTGGGGCTTTGGAGTTGGGGACAGGGTATTAGTGAGGGACATGTCATTATATATCAGTTAAAAAATGTGTAAGTTTTCCTCAAAAAATGGAAAGACCAAATTTGTTAGAATTTGAGCAAGGAAAAAGGAGGACATTGTCATCTAAAATCTGTTTAAAATGTGAAATGTTTCTCAAGATATGGATGATCCAAATTTGATTTAATATTTGACAAGAAAAAGGGGGAACAGTTCATTTAACCCGCTTGTTTAATAATGTGAAATAAAAATGAATTGAATTGAATTTGGAATTCTCCTTAAATTTGTAAATGGCTTTTAGATAGACATAATTATTATTTAAACAACTAACATTATTGAAATGACAACAAATACTTGTAGACAAATTACTGGATAGTAACGCCATGCTGGGTTCTGATATCATATAAATTATTGCTAGTCTCATACAGAGACCAGGAGAAACTCTGGAATAAACGAATGTGGGTTATATCTATCGAAACATTTTAATCAAAAACACAACTCGCATGTGTGACTTCTTCTGTAACTAACACCACCATATATACCATAGTTTCTAGATTTGTTCATACATGGTGTGTCAGATGATGGGCGCGGATTGGTGGAATGTTGTTAATACACTCTAATTGTGGGCACTGAACCCGAGCCATATTGGACAGGTCGATATCCCCATACATACGCCTAGATTAAACCCACATTTCGTTTCGCCATTATGTGGGGAGAAGTTAACGAGGTTATCATATATATGTAAAGTTTATCATAATGGGAATATGTCTATTGTATATACAGATAGAAGAATCAAAGTTCAATGTAATGTCCATCTCGCGAGACATAGAATTCACTTCACTTTAGTCTAATACTGTGTTAAGTGAACATAATTACGGATTATAAAATAAAGTTGAACAGCGGAGCATTGATTGAAACATTTAACAGTATTGAGTTAGTTATAATTATAATAGTGGTTTTTGGATCTTGCGAGTGACTTTGATAGAAAGTGCCCAAAAAGAGTAATTTAATTTGAAAGTAAATGTAAGTACAGTAAATATTAAACTATATCATTTTCACGCTAAGAATTTAGGCGTAATTAGCATACTATACAGTACTATACTGGTGAATCTACATCGTATTTGGAGACGGTTGTGTAATATGACTTTTTAATCTGAGCTTGAAAAAAAAATTTTTTCTTACAAAAGTTTTCATAAGTATGTCAAATTAAGAAAATTGCTCAAATTCTTTTTAAAACGCGTTTTTTAATTTTGTTTTCTTTATGGATAGTATTAATTTGACTAAATACGTGATATTTGATAACAGTTTGCAAAAAAAATCAACTTCGTACTCAATTTTCTCGAAAACTAAGGGTCAAATAAAAAAAAAAATTCTACAAAATCGACTCCAAATACTATGTAGATTCACTGGTTTCCCGCTTGTACATCGAGTTTTGTTACACCCTGTATTATCTATCTTGATCTATTTTAATATTCCCATTTCACACACTCAGTAATCTGAAAAATACGAGACGCTTAACAAATGTCCAAATTTGAAATAGAACGTGGCGACCTCAGTACATGGCTAAGACGCTGGACTCACGTTACGGAGGTTCCGGGTTCCATTCTCAGTGAGAATACGAGCATCAAAAGTAATTTTTCTAATGCCTGGATTTTGTAATGTTGTTCACCTCTAGTATAGGGTTTCTTGGTCTGTTGAGGTGGTTAAATTTTTAAAAAATAATTACGATATATGCGAAGCTAAACACATATATTTATTTTTAGCATAACCTTTCTTCTACCTGTCGTTAAAAGGTCAGTGGCATAAAATGTAGGGTTTGAGAATTCTTTATACACGTCACTGACTTCAATAACCTCTTCGAACGCGATGTCATATTTTAGATCAAAAATGTAATGATTTTTAGATCAAAAAATAAAATTTTACACTGGTTTTTATTTATTTAAATCTTCATGAACAGTTACATAGCATAAGTGTACATTGGGCTTATTGCTTATAAGACACATTGTTATTAATGAGATTGGCCATTAGGATACAAAACCGATTATTATTATTATATCTACGCATCCAAATTATCTAGTGTATGTGTGCAACAAAGTTGACATAGTTGTATATTTCAAGATGGACACCAGTTGTAAAATTTTAAGGTGAATTAAAACATAACCTGAACATGCAATACATAATCATAAACCGTGTGTTCCAGTTATATTTTCTCGGTAAAGAGTATTTTACACTCCCTTGAATGTACATATTTTAATCCAATACCAATAATTCAGCTGTACCAATTATATATTCTTAGATCAATCAAATTATCTCAATGTTTGTCGCACTAACTTTGTAGTTTTCCACAATCATGAAATGAAACACACATGTTTCATTTCATTTCATAAATTAAATTAAATATAAATAAATAAATCAAGGACTACGTTTGCATTGAGAAATGACCACAGTCTACGTGCAACGTTCCCCTATATTTTTTTCATTATATGTGCGGCCTATCAACTTATCCGGTGCATAGATTTTCAGCGGCTACAAATATTAAGTCACAGTATTGTTCTTGCAAATTTTCAAACATATCTTTTTTCCCTGACCGATTTAAGGGTAGGGTATCACTATTTTATTATCAGTCTATCTAAAATGAAGTTTTCCTTTAATTAATTTTGGTTATTCATATTGCTGTTTAATTAAATACGTGGCACTCCATTAATTCTTCTCAAATCCCAGAATCTCAATGTCCAAATGATAACACACTTAATCAAACAAACCTCTGTATTGAGAACGTATTTGTTTTCTTTATTGAGAGCCCATTTTTATTACTTCTTTGCTCCAATAGGTACACTATTTTACCTAAATATTGAGCCCTTAACTTGCATAGTCTCTATTATTGTTATGCTTCTCATTCGAAAATATTTGCAAATTGATGAAAGTTCACTTAGAACATCATTCAGATCGTAATTGTACCGTGAATTTTAGGATCCATGAGCATTTTTAAAACAGATAACGAGATGTGGCGGAAGATGGATGCAGGTGTGCGTACAATTTTTAACATGTTAACACCTTAGAGGGAACATTGGTCACGAGACAGCGCATCTTCATTAATATTATGAATTTTTTGTCTCATCAAAAAGTCACTGACTTAAGATACTTAATTTTTTATCAAGGTTAAGTATTGTTAGTTTTTTTTTACTGTGTTGCGTTAAAATAAAAAACTTTGTACAGAATGAGATATAATTACCAATATTCCGTTATGAGATTGTATTTATGAATTGACGAGGAAAGCAATCGATGTTTACATATTCTAATTAATGAGTTTTAGAAATTGAAATTTGTTTATGCCCTTATTAAACCCAAGTTCTTTGGAATTTCAAAGTTAAAATTATGTAAATGATCCCTTCACAATAGCATGCGTCAGTGAATATTTTAAAGGTTATCTTAGGTTTTATTATCATAATATATTTAGCATACACACATGTACACAATAAAATCACTCTGCGAGCGTCCGGATACATTTAGTTTCAACAGAATAGGGTTTTGTCAAGGTTGGGGCCTCGGTAGCGAAATAAGAACTTATCGAAAGAAGCAAAATTGGCAGTTACACAACGGAGTTCTGTTTCGGTACCCAACACTAATGTATGGTAGTGAACGTGGTGTTGGCAAAAAGAAGGATGAAAGAAGACTGAATGCTTGTTGAAATGCGGATCTAGTTTTCTTGCTGGTAAGGACTATGTATTATAGGTGTACTAAATGTCAAATTAGGAGCAGAGTGCAAGGCTGAGATGAGCATGTATCGACAAAATTAAGAAAGGGCTTTTACGATGGTTTGGTCATGTGTGAGCGAATGCGGTGATGAAAGAACGGCTAAAAGAAAGTTTAAATGCAAGTGTGCCTGGATTGATTGTAGAAGCGCGGAAGGCCGAGAAAGACATTGCTTATGACCAAGTAAGCAAAGTCGGAATAATCTGCGTATGTGCATGAGAAGATGTATGAATGTAGAGGAAGCTCAAGGAAGTATGTCAGGACAGAGTGGTATGGCGTTCTATCCTCTCTGCCTTACCCCTACTGAGAAATGGCGCGATGGTTAGTTAGTTAGTTTCTTTGGCCTCCGTAGCGTAATGGCTGAGACGCTGGAACCGCGATACGGAGGTTCCGAGGTCCGATTCACGGTCAGAACCAGTCCAAGGTATCACACATGAAATATGAATATGAAAGTATGTAATACAGTTGAGTGCAATAAAAAAAAAGCCAAAAACCATCCGTTTGTTAATTGATTTTTGACTTTTGGTAACTGTCTGAATAAGACCCTCACAATGTTGTCGTTGTCAGCTCCCCATACTACTACTTTCCCTTGCACGCACCTAATGGTGCATAGGGGCACTGTATTGATACACCAAGTGCAGTGTATCTGGATCCTGAAAGTTAATAAAGTGCCTGAACACGAAAATGCAAACAAATAATAGATGAAAAATAATATCACTTTAGATAATATAAATGGTATGAATACCTGAATCAAATCTTCGCATATTAAAAAGACCGTCCTTAATTCCATGTTAAATGAAAAATCTCTAATGCATAGTACATAACACATTTATTTAACATTCAACAAACAAATTGATAAAGACACTTACAATATATTATCGTCGGCTTAAAACTAAACAATCCATCGAGTGCATTAAAGAGATTATTGAGTTAGACACATTTTAGGTTATAAATATTCGTAAATATCGGGAGCTTCGCGTTAATTAATTATTTAAAATTTTGTATAGAGTGTCAGTATTAAAATTGAAAAAAAAAATAATATTTGCGTCTAAAGTTTGTAGGAAAATTCTTTCAAAACAAGAATACTTTAATTTAAATTTCTTGCAGCAGTGTTAATAAACGTCTAATTGTGTGGTGAACTTAGCTTAACTAGAATTTTTTTTCTTCACATAACTGTATTATTACAAATGGCAGCCCCATGGTGAATTAGGTAAGGCACTGGACTCACGCCACGGCGACATTAGAATCGATTCTCGGTGGGATAAAAAAATTGAAACTATGATGTAATTAGTAATTAGTAATTAGGCCATCCTGGCCTTTCGAACAAGAATTCACAAGAAGGGGCGTTTTCATACAAATTTTCTAAAAAGATACTCTTACTGACTCTTCTAGGGTTAATTTCATAACACCCATCTTATTATCAAATTCCAACGTCTAAAGATTCCAGCCGTTTAGTGATGACGTAGATGCCTATTGATGACTGACTCAAGTGACTTTTCTGTATTCCAGTCCGTAGGTTGAAGAAAATAATGACGTGTTGTTCCTTAGTCGCACAAAACTCAACTATGGTTTTCATGCCCCATTGTCTCGATTGTGGTCGTATTGTAAACTCAAAGGACGGGATCTGGACTTTCTTCGGTGTAAGTCTTTCACAAGATTCTAAAACATTCACTGATAATGTAGGACCGATCATGTCTTGAGTAGTGTGTCCACATTTATTTCACTGTCTAGCTTCACCAATTTTGATGTTCTGTCACTTAATTTTACTGCTTTTTATCCCTTTTATGCTTAACTCTGTATTCTTAACTGGGATTTTAAATTAAAAAAAAATATATTTAAAAATTTACGTTGTGAGTGAGTAGTATTTTCAAGTAGGGAATGTAACTTCTATGAAATTCTTGTTCGAAGCCTCCTGGCCCATTAATGTTGTGAAAAGAAAAATAATAATTTTGGGCCAAAAATGCACATAGCAGATTTTAGTTATAAGACGGCGATAAAATTCTATTAAATTGTGTACATAAATGTTTATTTTATAATAAATAATTAGTTTCATTATATAATTCTAAACATGTTCTCGACTCATGGTGGACTCTTTCCTTAAGAGTCTCTCTTTGTCACAGCTCAGTAAGTCAAGAGTTTTTCCTTGAGCTGGTCGCCCCACTCGGGGACTGGAGGCGTTAGTCTAGTACAGTAAATATACTGTTTGGATCTTGTAGACAATAGGTTGTGCTTCCTTTTCAGTGTCTGGGAAGAAGTCATGAAGATTATATTGACTGCGCTAGCCCTGTGGGCCAGATGGGTTGGAATAACGCTTGGAAGTAGCGCTCTGCCCTATCCCCTGAACATTATTGTCTCAGCTGGTAAGTGATTTATTTAAATACCAATCTTCATGTCTTCAATCTGTCCCGTAAAAGCGAAAACTGTGTGGAATATTGAATGGTTTTTTGAATATTTATGTTATTTATTTATTTTTCTTGTTTTAACGCCCATAGGGCTTTTACATTAACATTTTAAATGTTACACAGTTAGGGTAGCCGCAAATTAGAAACAAAAACTCGGTCATTTGGAGTATCCTTATTACAGGGTTCACGTAAAGAACATTGAAAGAGTCCAACATAAAATTTTTGCACTTTGATTAATGTATAAATTAAATATTCCCATTGAAAACATAAATTATGTTTTTTTCAAATAACTTTGTTAATTACAAAAAATATCAATAGAAGAATATTAATGATTTGCTCTTTCTGTTCAAAGTATTAAAATCTGTGTTTGATTGTTGTCAACTAACAATTTAATTAGTATACAAGTGCCGGTGTCGAGTTACCTTGTAGGTAATGCACTATTCTACTGTAGCCAATATCGACCCAATTACAGTGCTAACTCACCGATACGAATAATGCACGCACTGGCTAACAAGTATACCCAGCAATATTGATGTTTTCAACACATGTCTTGTGCATTTTAGGGAACAGTGTCTAGGGATGCCATGCATCTGGCGGTAATTTGATACTACCGTACTGTGTAATAATTTAAAAAATGTCTATGTTAAACGCCCAAGTATGGGCGTAAAAACCAATAAAAAATCAAAATAAATTGAATAAAAACGAAAATGAAATCACATACAAAAATTTCCCCAAAAATTTGGCAAGACTACTTCTGCTTTAAGAAAAAATAACAATTGATATTTTAACTGGAGCAAATTACAAATGAGTTCATAAAAAAATACATTATAGATATAATAATAGCAATAAGTAATAATAATACAATAAGATTTATAATAATACAGAAAGAGATATTAAATAATTAACAATAAGATTAATAATAATACAATAAGATAATAAATAATACACGTACGATATTAAACATATATAAAATTAAATTGGAGGAAGTTTGCAAATCGCACACTCACTATGTCATTACCGCCAGAAGACAGATGGTATCCAGACACTGGCACTTCTCCCTAAAATGAACTAGATTAGTGTTGAAAAATCAATTATTGTTAGTTCATACTTGGGTTAGCCCAGTGCATGCATTCTTCGTATACGGTGGAGTTAGCACTGTAATCCTGTCGATGATTGGCTGCAGTAAAATAGTGCATTACTACGGGTGGTAACTCGACCATGAGCAGGCACACTAATTATATTTGTTAGTTTGAACAGCAATCGAACATATCTTTACTTGAACAGAAAAAGCAAATCATTTATGTTAAATTTTAAGTAAATATTGGTATTATCTTTAAAAAAAAAAAATGTTCAAAAACAAATCAGATATTTTACATTGTTAGCTATATTAACAATTTCATTTCAGACAATGAGGGAAATCCACTGTTTTCTAAAGTATTTTTTTTTCTATAAAACGTACTATTTAACTAATGCAAAAAAAAAAAATTTAATATTTTTTTTATAAGTTATTGATGAAGATACGATTTTTTTAAAGTAGCACATTTCAATACCGCGCCAAATACTACTATAATGTACCAAGTGCGCGTCACTTTTTGCAGGACGTGACGTCATAAAACGGGCGGCTAAAATTGGCGGCAACTATTTCTCCAGCCACAGGCTCAACTATGGCAAACGATTTCTCCAGCCAATAACAAAACCTGTCAAAAATCTGCGATTCAAACGTTTTCTCCAGCCAACAAAATCGTCACTTAAACACTTACAAAAAAGCTGTTCTAGGGAGAGTGAATGGCGGCCTTCTTTAAAATCGGAAACGGAAAACACACTACACTTAGATACAGGGAGTGACGTCATTGTTTAAGATTTTGAAATTAATGCTATTTTCATACCATTTTTATTTATTTTTGGGTAAATTATTGAGATGAATTTAATCCGACTTCAAAATTTTTAAAATATTTCGCGGTCTACACGAAAGCATTTTTAAAATTCAATTACGGGAGGGCAGTGGATTTCCTACATTGCGTACAATTCGCTTTTAAATAAACATATTCAGCGTGTCTTTTGACAGGATGTACAGTTTTGCTGAACAAGAAAACTGTACAGTTTTCCTGTGATTGCCTAGAGGACACGCGCCAATACATAATATCTATAATACGTGGTGTATGTGGTATAAACACCACCATTATTGACACTTCTGTTTGTATGAAAAACATAATATTTAGTTTGTTGGTTTGTAAAAAGGTCGTTTTTTTAGCTGAAGTAAATGTATTGAATTAATTATGTAAATTAGTCAACAGTTTTGTCATTGCCAAACACGGATAAGTATGTATTTTGACAAACGACTGCATGTGTTTATCAATTCATATTAAACAATTTTGATAATTTGAATTTTTAAATAAACTCTTAACGATGATCAACTTTTAAAAATTTTAATCATGCAAACCAGAGACATAAAACAATAATGTCTATGTTAGTGCAACAGAGATGTCGCCAATATTTTAAACGATCAGTAATTTTCCTATAGTACCCCAATTTTGTCGAAAAAAATTTCATATATAAAATATGGCAGACAAATAAAAAAATAATGGAATTATACAACAAATGGCCGCTCACTTTTAATATGATTTGAAACCAGATTCACTGGTTTCCCCGTTTGTAAACATTGAGTCTTTTTGATACACGGTGTATAGTAAAATTTATGGAAAAAAATTGTTATGTTACTTTTTTCTTAAATCCTTATTTGTCAAGAGTATTTTGAACTTCTTTTGTCATTTGAGGACATGCGACTTGCCCAGAGTAAAACTTTATTGAAGGTTTTCTTCTAAAGCCATGAATTGATATGAAGTCCGAACATATTGTTGTTAAATGATCTTTTATTGTTTCGTATCCGATTATTTTAATTAAAAGTTTATGAAGTAATAAAGAATTATTTTGAAACTGCAAACATAGGACGGTTTTTGATGAATATTATGTGCTTTGATTAAAAATACTATTTAAAAATTTTACTTTAGTACAATAGATTCTCATATAGAGATATGTTCCACGCTATACAGGCATAAAAACAGTGCGTAACACCATTAAATAAAGATTGCGTTGTTGTAAAGAATTGCTAATTGCTCATTTTTTACCATAGTCTTTAAGTGTAATTGTTTTTTCATAATCCCAAATGATTTTATTCTTTCATCACGTTTACTTTCATAGCGCAAAGTTGAATCTCAAGCTACAAGACGTTATAAAACCCAAAAAACTTACAAAAAACGTGTACAGAATCTCTCAAATTGATTTAGCAGATTTTCATCCTTTTTTTTCTAATGTATATCATCTTTATTCTGTTACTCTACATAAATTTGATGAAATGTATTTTTAAAATTTAATGCAATTGCCATTTTTTAGGAAGCTTGAATGTATTTTTCATTATAGTCTACATGTCGCCGGTAACCAAAACATCGTTAGATAAGAACTCCAAAAACCCGAAAATGGTTCGAATCTACATCAGTCTTTTTAAGACCTCAAATAATGGGCGGTACTGGTGCGAAACTTGGTAGGCGTTTTTATGTCCTGGGAGGGTTAAATTTTTTTGCATTTAGGGGGGGGGAGGCTTTCATGCAATACCGGACTAAGGGTGCAGTAGTTAATGAATTGATATAAAAACTTATATACGCTCAGCTAAGCAAAATATTGATACACGAACTTGTATTTACGCATACACTCGTGGATTTTTCAAGTTCGTTAACTAAAACTGAACTTTCACAATGCGCAGAAAATTGTAAGCCTTCATACTCAATACTTTGGTTTTCCATCCTACCACTGTATTTTAGTTAATTAGTGCGAAAATGAAAAAAAAGAGTTTGTTAATGCAATGCCTTTTACACACTTTTTACGTATGTTTCATTTTTTGTGTCGGGGAAATCTGCAGAATTGCATAAAATATATTACAGGTATGTGCCTACAATAATAAAAGTGCAAATTTAAAAGTTTTTTTATGGGGGGGGGGCGTGGTTAAGAACCTTAGTTTGTAGGAAAAAGTGGGAGATTCTTTAAAAAGTTGTTTACGAAACACTACCTACATTTGGACTGTCCGAATTTGAATAAGATATTTTTTTGAATCTGAGAATTAAAAAAAATAAATAAAGGAGTCCTTTCAAAGCTTTCATAAGTACCGCTGATTAAGTTAAATTGTACGAATTGCTGTTAAAATTATGTTTTTGCTTTTGTTTTCCTAATACATAGTATTAATTTAACTAAAGATTAAAAAAAAAATTCAACTTACTCAATTTTCTCGAAAACTACGAGTCAAATAAAAAAATTTTATTCTACAAAACATCGACTCCAAATATGATGTAGATTCACTTGTTTCCCGCTTGTACATCGAGTTTTGTTACACCCTGTAAATGGGGTCAGGACATTGAACTGCTGAGCTACTGACATTACTGCAACCTGTGTAGATCTATTGTAACGGTTTCCCTTGAGTTATTTTTTACTCTCCTGACCAAGGTCTCGAGAGGGTGAAGACTAGCACATTAATTGTTACATTTCCTCCCCCAGATATAATGTACCCGCCGCCAATGTACGAGTACCCCTTCCCGAGTCAGAGCGTGTTGAGCAAGCTGCCCCCTATAAAGATGAAGCACATCAACGGCAGCCTGTCGTTTGGCCACACGTCCGTGGAGATGGCCCGTCGCCTGGAGCAGAACCTGCTGGACTCCGGTACCGTGGTGCAGCTCGGCAGCCCGGAGCACGGCCAGCTCATCAACTCGCGGGCCAGCGAGGAGGCCATGGCCATCCACCGCTGGGCGCTGGCCATCACCATGGCCTCGCTCAACCTCGCGCACAATTCCTGCACCAAGTGAGTCAGAGTGAAGGACCGCCGTAAGACCATATTGGGAGTAAGATTTACTACACAATCTCCCATCCCCGTAGTCCTTTCAACCCTCACCTTCCGTGTCTTCTCTGGGCGTGGTTAGCGGGGGGTGGGCGGGAGGTAGTTGTAACCAACGATTAAAAAAGGGGTAGAATTACTAATATCTAATATCCCTATCACTGTACATTTTTTTATTTTTTAAAAATTATATTTATTTAGTATATATAGTTTTTTACATAGACTAATATATTTTACATTACACTTTATTTTTTTCCTAACTATTCTTATCCTATCATTATTATTAATTCAATTTAGCCATGATATAATATCTACACATGATATAATTTCTCACACATCAATTTTTTATACTTAGCCCTAAATAACTAAATTTTGTTCATTTTTTATTTCGTCTGGATCTCCTCATACATTTTAATGCCCTTATACATGAGACAATTCTGTGACATAGTTTTTCTTTTCTTTTCTAATCTTATATTTTTTGAACCTCTTGTTGCATATTTATGAAAAAAGGCATTGTTTTTTAATTTGTTTTGCAAATATCTTGGAATTATCCCCTTAACAATTTTGGGCCAGCTCCTTGAGCAGGTTGGGGCGAATGTGTTTATGACAATCTTAGAGCCGAGACAGTGATAGGGGCAATGAAAGAATTTTTGGTCGCGTATATAAACCTTCTTTTCTTCCGCTTTTTCCAGTTCAAACAAAATCTATTAAAGTTCGCGGATTAGCTTTAAAAAATCAGTAGAGTTGTGCTGGACTGAAAAAAGACTCAATAGTCTTTAAAACAGTCTAGGGAGCCTTAGGTGGGGCCTTTATTGTCTATCATATTTAGTTCAAAATCTTTAATAGGTACAATGCTATTTCATTATGGCAGATTGCTGGCCATCATTGATGGCTTCACTTAACCTCGCGCACAACTCCTGGACCAAGTGAATCATTTATAAATTCCATTACTTACGATGAGTGCTCTACGAATTTTCACATCCTGTGTGTTGCATAAGTCTAAATTGCCAAAATGATTTGACATACATCAGAATTTAAAATCACGCAAATAATGAAGTGTGTTAAAGCATTTGACCTCACTTCATACGATTTATTATACTGTCATTGATCGATCGAATGTGATGTAGAAATAACGCCTGAGCCGAGTGTGCAAGCGAGAGCGCGGAACAAGCGATAGAGAGGCAAGATCGGCCTAAGTGCTCGATTTGTGACACATCTATCTCTCTTCCACTCCATCAGCCGATGTAAATTGTAATTTTCAATTAACTCCTGCTTTATTACATAAAATAATGATAATTCAGTAATAATAATTCAATTCAATTCATAAAAGTAATTGTAAGAACGTGTTGTAGAAAGCTTGTAAGTGTAAGATAATCGAGACACTATCTGAGTAGATAACATTATTGCATGCCCTTAATAAATCGAGATTATAAAGTAAACAAGGATCTCAGAGTTTATCATGTTTGAAGTATGTAAGAGTTACACAATTATTGTAGATAAACACAGTATAAAATTGATATAAACATTAAACTATATGATATTAAATACAGACATTTTACTAGTCTACAAACTACCCGTGTTCAACTTATGACCTATAAAAGGGTTTGTTTAACTTGTTATCTGCCGATCACACATTTATGCATAGTTTCTTAAATTCAATATTTTTTCAGAGTAAATAAGTCAATCTTACATACAAAGCACCTTTTACGATAGATTTTAAGTGGATGCGATGCCATGTGATTTATTTTATTTATTTACGGAAAAATCCATTTTAAAATACAGAAATAAAGCATAAAAGGGATAACAAGCAGTAAAAATAAGTGACAGAACATTAATCGTGATCATCGTAATACATCGTAGTCCTTCATTTTCTCCTTGGAATGTAGCACTAAAACGATGATTTAGATTGTAACAATGCTTTCACCATATTATTTGTTAAAGGAGATATACATGGAGTTACAAAATTAGTTGTACAACTGGAAAACTGGAGAATCTCATCATATTTGGAGTCGAATGTGTAATAATGACTTTTAATCTGAGTTTGAAAAAAAATAATTTTTCTTCTCATAAAAGCTTACATTAGAACCTCAGATTAAGTAAAATTCTTATTAGAATGCGGTTTGGGATTTTGTTTTATTCGAGTTACCCCAGTGAGGACAAATTTATTTTAAAACTATTTTGTAATATTTTTCTTTAATAAATGATTAATGGCGGCTTCCGTAGCGTGATGGCTAAGACTCCTGGCCTGTTGAGGTGGTTAATTTAATTGAAAAAATAAAATAAATATTGACTCGCGGTGAGCTTGTTAGGCCTATTTTCAAATAATCCCTTCTTCCCCAGGTACGGAGTCCGCGACGAGGAGTGCGCCTCCTACATCAGCACCTTCGCCCTGAAGGGCACCGCCATGGGCGAGAAGTGCGCCCTGCTGATGCAGCCCGCGTGCAGCGCGGCCCGCATCAACTCCAAGTACCGCTCCCTGGACGGGTCCCTGCAACAACGCGCGGCGCTCGGCGCTTGGCAAGGCGCTCACCGGCTTCAAGAGGCTGCTGCATCCCAAGTACGCTGATGGCATCAACGAGGTAAGATTACTCGGCCAATACTCGGCTTATTTGGCGGTCAATTATATGTATCTTTATGTAAACAAAGTCAAGAAAATCAGGAATCTTTCTGATATACGCACTGCAAGACTGGTCTATTTTAGTTACTTCCACAGTTTGATGTCGTATGGCATTCTTCTGTTGCATGGCATGCTGCTGATGTTAACACAATATTTATCTGGCTAAAACGAGCGATTCGGTCCATATATTAATTACTTTGCGTCATAAATTTAAAGAAATAAAAATTTTTAACATTCATATCTCAATTTATTTAGGAAAATTTAATGTTTGTTCATAAAAGCAAGGATTTGTTCCTGAAAAATTGCGACAAGCATGATAGGAACCCGTGAAATAAAATCAAAATTGCAGATACTATAAGCCGGCTGCAAAGGGTCAGTAAGTCGTTTAGAGGGCAATTTACACGCTTGTATAGCAGGGTGCCAGAAAGCATTCAATTATTGTGTATCAAAAAATTGTTAAAAATACATTATGCTTGAAGGCCTATTACCAGATAGGTGATTATTTTTGAAGATCCTAACCCTTGGATGTGTTAATTTATATTTGTATAGTTTGTTATATTATTTTTATTATAATTTGTGAATTTTTTTGAATATTGCCAATCTTTTGTTTTTATTGACGTCAAAGGTGATATATTTCCTATTTTTAAAATTTTAAAAATAAATAAAAAAAATTGAATCATAGTTTCACCCGTAACACGGCGTTTCATCATCATCGTCATTCCATATCCGCTCTAATTTACATGGAGTAACAAAACTCGATGTACAACCCGAAAACTGGTGAATCTACATCATATTTGGAGTCCAATGTGGAATATGACTTTTGAATCCAGATTGAAAAAAAAATTTTTTTTTCTTCTGATAAAAGTTTTCATAAGTACCGCAGATTAAGTAAAATTGCGTGAAGTCTTAATAAAATCAGATTTTTATTATGTTTTCTTTATGAATAGTATTAATTTGACAAAATATTATTTTATTTTTATTTATTTAACCACCTCAACAGGCCAGAGGCCAGAGGGGAACAACGTCACAAACACCCAGGATTGAGAAAAATAACTTTTTTTTGTTCTCACCGGGAATCGAACCCGGAACCTCAACTTTGTAAATCCGGCGCCTTAGCCATTACGCTACGCTATTTGATAACAATTTGCAAAAATTTATAATTTTTTTTAAAAAAAATTCTCAAAAAATATGGGTTGAAAAATTTTGACATTATTCTACAAAATCGACTCTAAATACGATGTAGATTCACTGGTTTTTCGCTTGTACATTGAGTTTTGTTACACAGTGTATAGCAATAACAATGCCAATGATAATGATAATGATAATGTTGATTTATTCCAGCCTCGTCGGTCCAACTCGCACAAACCTCTTCCTCCGGCCAGGGCCATCAGTGCGGCCATGACGGCGGATATCAACTCACCCGACCAACACAGAACTCTGGCCCTCGTGCAGTGGTCGCAGTTCATAGAACACGATCTCGTCTATATTCCGACAAGGAAAATGCGTAAGTTTATCAATATCATACCTTTTTAGATTCTAAAAAAATATCGAGTTGCAGAAAAATGATTCAATAGTCTTTGAAACAGTTTGAAGAAAGTGTGGGTTTTTCAATAATAATTTGAATTATACGGCATTATATTATAATGGTTTAACAAAACTCAATGTACAAGCGGGAACACAGTGAATCTACATCATATTTGGAGTCGATTTTGTAGTTTTTTTTTTGTCTTAAGCCCGCTATATATGCGGACAGTTTACTACACAGTTTTCTGTGCAGTTTGAAAACGGTCCCGTATAAAGCTAAAAACTGCATGAAAAAACTGTGTTCTAGTGTCAGATTTAAGCTGACATGACAGTCAATGTTTTTTATGTAAACGTTTAAGTAGACATTGGTTTATTGTATGCTTTTAAATACGTAAAAAACCAATAACATATTTACATTATTAGCTAAATATACAATTTCCTGAGAGCAAACATACGATAATAACTTACAATCGCGTTTCAAAAATACACATATTTAGCGTGTCTTTTGACAGAAGTTTGACAGACTGCACAGTTTTCTGAACAAGAAACTGTGTAGTTTTTCTGAACAAGAAACTGTCCCATATAAAGCGGGCATTATAAGTAAGTACTTACGAAAGCTTTTATGAGAAGTAAAATGTATTTTTTTTCAATCTAGATTCAAGTCATATCACACTTTTAACTCCAAATATGATGGAAATTCACCATTTTTTTTGTTGTACTAAGAGTTTTGTTCCACCATGTATTTAATTCACTAAAAATTATGTATAAGAATTATGAGTTACCGCACACTCACAAGAAACTAATCAATATGTTTCAAACAAATATAGAATAATGCAGTTGATTATTTTTTTGCCAGTTCACTCCGGCAACAGTATATCGTGCTGTGACCGTTACGGGGGGTCCCTGTCTCCTCGCTACCAGCACCCGAGCTGCATGCCCTTGGCGGTGTCCCCCGCCGACCCGGCCTATGGACAGGACAGGATCACCTGCCTCCCGTACGTCCGCTCCGCCACCACCTTCCGAAGCGACTGTACGGTCGGGACCTCGGAACAGGTATGCAGTATTTTTTATTATTTTTATTTACGGAAAAACAACAGTCTTAATTAGTAAATTTTTCAAGATAATTACAGCTTTTCACAAATATGAAACTAATGCTAAGTAATACAACTTTTAGGAAATAAAAAAATTTAAATAAGAACATTTAAAATTAGAAAAGGAAAACATAAGAAAAAAAGAGATGCACTGCAGGGAAGGTAAGGGACGGTTAGGTTAGGGAAAAGGGAGAAGGATGGGAAAAATAAAATTCATATTTAACAAAATTATTATTTTTGAATAAATAAATACATGTAATATGACTTTACAACTTCAAACAGTTTCTTTTTATATGTTTTAAGTTTATTGTCAAAGATATCTAAGTGGGGGCAATATTTGTTAAACACGGAACAACTACGATAAATAAATGAGTTTTGAATATAATTATTTCTAGGCAATGGGTTATAAAATATGTTTGTTTGTCGTGTAAATCTGACAGGACAGTTGATGGAAATATTCTCCAGAAGATAAGGACTATTTATTTGATTATTTAGAATTTTGAACAGAAAAGATAGGTCGGAAATATGCCCGTTACTGTTACTGCGGCTTGTTGTTTCAAAGATTCAAATCCTGGAGCAAACGGTTATTTATTTTTTAAGTGATTTGATGAATGCACATAGTAATTGTGTTTTTTTTCTATCTTTCTTTTGATTTGTTTTCTTTAAGCACTTTTGCAATTATTAGTTATGGTTTACCCTTATGTATGGTAGTGAAGCGTGGTGTTGGAAAAAGAAGGGTGAAAGTAGACTGAATGCTGTTGAAATGCGATCTATGTGTGGTAAGACTATGTATGATAGGTGTACAAATGTCGAAATTAGAGGAGAGTGCAAGGCTGAGATAAGCATTATCGACAAAATGAAGAAAGGGCTTTTAGGATAGTTTGGTCATGTGGAGCGAATGAGTGATGAAAGAACGGCTAAAAGAAGTTTAAATGCAAGTGTGCCTGGATGTAGAAGCCGCGGAAGGCCGAGAAAGACATGGCATGACCAAGTACGTCAAGTACTTGAAAGTGGTCATGTGAAAAGTAGGAATAATCGGCGTATGTGCATGAGAAGATGTATGAATTTAGAGGAAGCAAAGGAAGTATGTCAGGACAGAGTGGTATGGCGTTCTATCTGTTAGTTAGTTAGTTATAAATGTACGACTTTGTATTGAGTCTCCATCATTCTTCATATTCCAGATGAACCAAGCTTCCCACTTTCTGGACGGCTCATCCATATACGGCTCCAGCCCGAAGGTGGCGGCCTCCCTCCGCCAGAAGGTCGGCGGGCTGCTGCTGGTGGACGAGACCCTCGAGGGGGCCTTCCTGCCCCGGGCGGGCAGCCCCACGGAGCGGTGCCAGGTGGACAGCGACAGCGACGTGTGCTACCGAGCAGGTTCGTCCAACAGTTAGATTGCCGATGTGAGGATTTAGAGACCACGACTAGGGGTGGTAGGATGAAGTAATGAAGGCAGGCTGCGCTGGAAGTGAATGTCCCACCCCGATTTGGACTATAATTCCAACAAAAAGTTGTGATCTTACTTACTTCAGATGGCCATATTATAGCTCATGAAGAGCTTTATGGCTCTTTGACGATTACATTCCCCTTTTTCGATTTTGAGATTCTGCTCTCAGCTTATTCAGATCAGTCAACACAGTGTCCATGTAACACTGTCTTCGCCTACCCAAAAGTCTAAGGTCTCAGGTTGAGATGCATACAGGGCTTTAATTGCTCTGGCAACTGGCTCTAAAGCCCACTTTATACGGGACAGTTTACTGTGCATTTTCTTGTTCAGAAAACTACACTATTTCTTGTACCCTTTTCTGACCAATAAAAACTGCGCGGTGTGAATTTTACCTTTACACGGCACAGTTTACTGTCTGTAGGCATGCGCACAGTCGAACAGTCATAAATCATATGATTTTTTCATACTATCGATTTTGTGGAGCCATATCGAATCTACTGAAAATGTACCATCGATTATTGATTTTGGAGTCGTTTTAATTTTAAAGCATTTATTTTATGCAAGTATGAAAATGCACCGATAAATTCAACATATTATGCATTTATAACTTAAATTCAACATATAGAATACTTTAGGAACTTCTGCCGATTTTACAATTTGGCAACATTACTCATCTGTCAAATAGTCGTTATTCGATATTTTGAATTTCGATATAGGATTTCAAATCATATTATTTATTACATTATATTCATATTCGCCATTGTAAAAGTTTATTTGTAATATTACCAATACTATTGAATATTATACGTATTATACTGTCGTATTCGCCGCGGGTGATGCGCGCGCCGAAACTGTGTGAAAAAATGTGTGAAATTAGCGCACAGTGAGAATCTGACACTAGCACACAGTTTTTCATCCAGTTTTAGCTTTATACGGGACAGTTTTCAGACTGCGCAGGAAACTGTGTAGTAAACTGTCCCGTATATAGTAGGCTTAACTGTGCACAAGCATAAGGGGTTGCTGGGTCATAGAACATATCTCTTGATTGCTCCTGTGCCTCCATGTTCCTACTGCTACACCAGGGCCATAGTCCAAGAATCATTCTCATCACTTTGCTCTCAGCCAGATGTGATCTTGCAACCTTGCTCTGTTCCAATTCATGCTGCGACACGAGTGATTGCATTATTATCTCGATTTCAGGGGATGACCGCGTCAACATGCACCCTCACCTGACGGCCATGCACACGCTGTGGGTCCGCGAGCACAACAGGGTGGCCCGCGTGCTGGCCTCCCTCAACCCCACGTGGAGCGACGACACCCTGTACCACGAGGCCAGGAGGATAGTCATCGCGCAGATCCAGCACATCACCTACACCAAGTGGCTGCCCGTCGTCACAGGTCAGCTCATTACTGATTAGATCCGTTAATGGCCAAAAACCTTCATCTTCAAAGCCATAATTAACTCATTGAAACGAGCACTTGAGAGTGGTCATGTGCAAAGCCAGAAAAATCGGCGTGCGCTAGGGTGTCCCTTATATGACTTTTTCGATTTTGAAAACGCATACCCTCTATATTTTTTGCAATCACTATGACCTATTCAGATACTAAATTTCATATGGGTACAATGATTTTAACTCGTGCCGACGAGAGTTTTTCAAAATTAGAGAAATTCACTTCATGTTGTATGAACAAGTTCCAATGCAAGTCGGCACGGGTTACTGTTCTCCAAATGAGCTGAAATGCTGAACAAGTGTTTTATAGCAATACAAAAGAAAGTAGGCCCTATGCATTAAATAATAATCAAGTTGAAAAATAAGGGACACCCTAGCGTGAGAGGATGTGTGCTAAGATAGAGTGGTTTGGCGCTCTATCCTCTCTGCTTACTCCTTTGGAGAAAAGGGATTTTTCTCATGCCTGGGTGTCTGTGATGTTATTCCCCTCTGCAATTTATGATCAATATTCACTGCACTTGGTGTACCAATGCAGTGCCCTATGCACCATTGGGTGCGGATAAGTAGTGGCCTGCTGATGTGACAATAAAAAACAATACTAAGCAGCTTACCTGAGTATTATTATAGGCAGGCAGCTTTTGCTGGTGCGCCTATATCTTTTGTACTGCTTCTTGTCTGCGTTCTGCATCTAAACGGTTCTTGAAATGGTTGAACGTAGTGGGAGTGGACAACTAGGCCTGGCAATTCCTTCCAGTCTGAAACCACCCTACTGGGAAGTTTTTCTTAGGGTTGAGGTGGAATTGGGGACGATAGAGCTTCCAGTTGTGGCCCTGAAGAATGGTGTTGGAATTGAGTTGATACATCTCGTGCAGGGGGCAGTATTGATGCATATTCAATGTAATTTTTGACTCATTTGTGACTTGTTTTACACAGGAAACCCCAATGATGACCTGTACGACACATACGACATCAGCTACAACCAGGATCTGGATCCCACGGTGACCAACTCCTTCGCCACGGCCGGCCTCCGCTTCGTCAGCTCGCTGATGGACGGGTCCGTGCGGCTGCTGAACGGCGACGGCTCCGTGAACCGCTCGCTGGAGCTGAGGGACCACTACAACGACCCGCGCATCGTCAGCGAGCCAGGCCGCATGGAGCAGTTGGTACGCGGGCTGGCTGAACAACACAGCCAGGAGATGGACATGCATCTTGCTGATGATGTAAGCATTTTTTAAAGATTCATTATTTGTAGCACTCGCATGGTAGTTATGCAGTTATGTGCAATTGCTGTCACATGAACCGCGGCCACTTTATTAATTTATTTAACATAATAAGTTTCTTGTCAATATCTAAAAATATGAAGTGCGAAAATTTTTTTAGTGATACACTCAACGGAGAAAATCATGGATTACGATAGAATGGAGAAACAGCCACTGTCACATGGCATTCCCATACAAACGTATTCCTCGATTTTCTCCCTGGAATTTAAAATTAGAGCAATGATTTTTTCACACATTTTAGATCGCCCAGATGCGTGTTTGTATTGTCTTATTTTTTAAATATTTTATTTGTTAAAGGAGATAACTGTTCTAAAAGTACTTTTGGGAACAGTGATGTAACAGCGTGTTACTCTAGCAGAAACATTTCACTTACAATGATTATTTTGTGCAAAAGAGTTGTCGGTATTTTCTATGTGTAAATATGTTAAGTTTTAATAGAAACATAAAATTTTATATGCCGTTTTTGTTTTCTGACCTATTGGAATTCGACTGAACAATTTTCCTATTTTATTTCAGCTCACAGAGCAGCTGTACAGCGGGAAGAGATCTCTGGGCCTGGATGTTCTGAGCTATGACATCCAGAGGGGTCGCGACCACGGCCTGCCTCCGTACCACCAGTTCAGGGCACTCTGCGGCATGAAACCGGTCAAAGACTTTGACGATCTCTCCGATTCCATGTCACAAAATGTAAGAACAATATTAAATTAAACCACGGTAAAGGCTTCGAGCGGTTTACCAATCGTAAGCTGAATCCAAGCCTATGTATTGTTTATGATTTTTCAATTATTTTTTGACACCTCGAATTTTCATTTGCAATTGTTAATTTATTTGCACATCGATTCCAACTTTTTTCACAATAAATTAGTGCGGTGAGTCGGTATCGAGCTATCGAGTGGGTTTTTAACTTCCGAAAATGATTTTTAGTGCAAGATTTTAGCATTAAAAATATAGCACATTCTATATTTTAAATTCTTTCTGTTGAAATTTTTTATTTATGTAATTAGATTGACATAAAACTTTCGTTTTTCACAGGTTATCGACAAAATGAAGAGTCTGTATGTTCACGTGTATGATATCGACCTGATTGTTGGAGCTATGGGCCGAGAAAGTAACAAGTGGTGCTATCGTGGGGCCGACTTTTGCTTGCTTACTAGGTAACTATTAAAAAAAAAAAAAATTTCAGTGTAGAAAAAACTGATTATTATAACCACTGTATTGTTAGGAAAGTAATCATTCTTGGTATACTTCCACTCAAAAGTAATTTTTCTTTCTCTAGGTGAGCAAATGTCTCGCACGCGTTCGGCCGATCGTTACTTCTACAGCAACATTGAGCAGCCGGAGCCGTTCAGCAGCCAGCAGCTGACGCAGATACGGCGCGCCAGCCTGTCTCGTCTCTTCTGCGACAATACTCCGGGACTTGAGATGGTGCAGAAGGACGCCTTCTCCGTCGTCTCCGACAGGTGGGTGAACACGTTCTCTACCTCTGAATCCTCCAACTGATGCAGATTCTGCTCAATTTGTTTTATCATTTATAATACCATCAGATACATCAAATTTGGAGTCGAATATGTAATATGACTCTTTAAACTAACTAACAAACCATCACGCCATTTCTCCGTAGGGGTAGGCAGAGAGGATAGAACGCCTTACCACTCTGTCCGACATACTTCCTTTGCTTCCTCTACATTTATACATCTTCTCATGCACATACGCCGATTATTCCGACTTTTCACATGTCCACTTTCAAGTACTTGTCGTACTTGGTCATGCCATGTCTTTCTCGGTCTTCGTCGGCTTCTACATCCAGGCACACTAGCATTTAAACTTCTTTTAGCCATTCTTTCATCACTCATTCGTTTGACATGGCCAAACCATCGTAAAAGCCCTTTCTTAATTTTGTCAATAATGCTTATCTATATTTTATCTATTTTTTTTCTTCTCATAAAAGCTTTCATTAGTACCGCAGCTTATGTAAAATTGTACAAATTCTTATTAAAATGCGGTTTTTTATTTTGTTTTATTTATGGATACTATTAAATTAATTATATTTGATAACAATTTTCAAAAATGTTTAAAAAAAAAACAATTGGGCAGCTTATGTAAAATTTTACAAATTCTTATTTAAATGCGGTTTTTTATTTTGTTTTATTTATGGATACTATTAATTAATTATATTTGATAACAATTTTCAAAAATGTTTAAAAAAAAACAATTGGTCAAATAAAAAAAAAATTATCTAGAAAATTGACTCCAAATATGATGTAGATTCACTGGTTTCCCGCTTGTACATCGAGTTTTGTAACACTACAATATCTATTTCTTCTGTTTCAGCAATCCTCTAGTTCCGTGTAATGAGATAAAGCGCATGAACCTCGCCGCCTGGCAGGACGCCTCCCACAAACCGGACATCATCACCAGAACAAAGAGAAACGTGGATCGTTGGATCAAGCACAACGCTTGAAACTAGTCAATCAACTTAACATAGTCATATTTGTAGTCCATAATCATAGGCTAATTTGTCAACCAAGCTGACTCCCTGTTAATATATGTGGTCATTAGTCATTACTCATCAAAACAGTCGAATCCAAACAGAATTCATACTGTACCAATAAAGTTCTAGAATGGAAAAACCAGTATTTGTAAACCTTACAAGGGTTTTGGACTCACTCAAAATGTTGCGCTGTTGGTCCAATTTTGATACCAAACGACACATACAGGGTGTAACAAAACTCGATGTACAACCTGAAAACTGGTGAATCTACATTGTATTTGGAGACGATTGTGTAATATGACTTTTTAATCTGAGCTTGAAAAAAAAAAATATTTTTCTTCTCACAAAAGTTTTCATAAGTATGGCAGATTAAGTAAAATTGCATAAATTCTTATTAAAATGCGATTTTTTTTTTTTTGTTTTCTTCATAGACAGTATTAATTTGACTAAATACATGATATTTTATTGCAATTTGCAAAAAAAAACAACTCAGTTTTCTCGAAAACTAAGGGTCTAATCGAAAAATTTTATTGTACAAAATCGAGTCCGAATATTATGTAGATTCACTGATTCGAGTTTTGTTAGCTGATTCCTCTAATACTGGTCGCTACAGTAGCACCGAGTCAAAAGTGAACGTCTATATACTACAGATGATGAAAGGCATTGCGCTTTGTATTACCCCTTTTTACGTCAAGTTTTGCATTGTCGTCAGCATGGTTGAGAAATCAGTCAAAATTTCACCAAGACTCCCTTTATCTTGGGGACTGTTTTCAGAGATTCTTAGATTGGATTATTTTAATACAATAGTGAATCAGTCAGAATCAGCCCCCAACGATTATTTATGAATACACGGGTTTCTTTAAAATTGGCATTTTTCATTATTGTCACTATAATCTCCAAGATAGTTTTATTTAATTGTATTTCTTTTAGATGTTATAACGATCGATTGAGAATATTTTTATTTAAGTTTGTAGATTATTTTTTATCGATTTGTAGGTAAGTTTTTCATGCATTGGATTGTCAGAAAAAATATCAGCCGCATCGAAAAGGCCGCAAATTAATTTTGTTGCTTGAGAAAAAAAAATGTATGTAGACTGGAATAATTCAAGCGATTTAAGATCGCAGATACAGAAAATAAGGTGCATTTTTAAAACAGTATTTAGTTGAAATATCTTAACTCTGCTTGTTGTGATTAGTCTGGTAACTTTTCCTTAATAACGACAATAAACCATTCAATTACTTTTTCCAGTTAGTTTTTCCAGTTAGTCATTTTAAAGATAAAAAACTTTTTGGTTTGTTATTTTAATTTAAGTTAGTTTTCATAATTTAAAAGAAGTACTGAAAAACTGAAGACTACCATGGCTAATACTGCCATTCTTTATCTTCTTTCCCAGAAAGTATGGGGGGGAAAGAGATGTATGTACAGTTATAAGTTGGTTTTGGCTGTACACAATATCTATTCCAACTTTAGGTTAGTCGCAAAGTAAGAAATACTCGCTTTTACGGTTTTCTTTCTTTTTTTCTCTGGCTTTTTTCGTATGTGGCAAATTTTGAAGCGTTCAACTGATGAAGGTGATTCCAAGTTGTGATTTTTGAGATTCTTGTCGCCAGCGGGCAGTGTCCAATAATTTTACTAATCGTTATGTTTGTTTAGGATGGCGAGGTTCTATATGACATTAGAACAATAAAATATACTAAAAAATAAGGCCTCTTTTGAATGGGTAATGTGTATGCATATTCAGTCGACAATATACTGAAAATACGTAAAATTACGCACTTTCCTTAGAGTTTATCATATATTTTGTTTGTAACCTTAAAAATATTCGATGAATTATATTTTTTTCAATTGTTTTCACTATAAATTGTGGGGGGTGATAATGCAAAAACGCATTATTTCTATCCAATGAGGCCTGAGTTTTGCAGCTTTGACATAATTTTGCGGTTGCATTTGTAAATGTTCTGTTATGATAATAAAATTTGCAGGAAAAGATTTACAAATGCGGCGGCCATTTTAAAACAAGTTTGCTCTGAAAAATCGCATGAAATGCTGATATTTTAATATCACTTGTACAAATTGATTAATTATTATTGACTTACCTATATTGTACTGTATTTTTATTATTAAAATTCTATCATTGCTTACTCTACGTTTTTTTTTAAATACGCAGTAAAAAAAAACAATGAAAATCATTAAAAACTGTTCCTATTATTGTATAAATATTTTTTTTTATGGGTTTATTTGTAAAAAATGTTATAGTACTTACATGGTTTTTTTTCACATTTTTCGTCCTTAATTAATGTATGATTTTTGGGTAGCATTAGTGCTTTCCAATATATTTCAACCTTTTTAGTTTTGGATCACAATTATGGTTTTCTTAACTTTTGCGTCCCGAAGATATGTATTTACTTACAATGAAAAAATTTGGATAAAATGTAATAGATACGGGTTAATTTCCGGATCTAACAATATAAAAATGATTACATTTCAAATCCAACAAGGGAATATTTAGGAATATTTATGTTTTTAAGATTTTTTAATCACATTTTTAAGGTGTACAAAATACACATTATATATTATGGCATACCTTTTTTTGTACCGAAAACAAATATTTTGATTTGATAAAATTTGTAGTTATTAATTTTAATTATTTGATAAAAAACTGTTTTTATAACAACTAATTAGTAGTAAAATTAGCAGTCATAAACAAAGTTTTTTATTTAAATAATTATTTTGATATGATATTAAATTTCAGGTCACTATAAAAATATTATCTTATACCCAAATTTATAAACGCCTGATTCTACAAAAGTCAAAGATTTATTATAATATGATTGTTCAATTTAGCAAAGTTACTTTTTGTTTGGACAATTTAGAATTATTGATGAAATTGTTTTAAAAAAATGAAGTTAAGAGTTTAGAGTGAGCAATGGACCAAAATAAAGACTGAAATGAATATTATCTGTGTTCAAGTGAAAATTTGTATCAAATAATATTTTTTACTATAATTTCAGTTATTATTGAATAAATAAAACAAGTTTATGGAAATCAATAATTTTTTTCATTGCATCTTACCTTCCCATCCCTTATTTGCACCTACACTGTGATCACCAACATATGTTCATGTGTAAACAGGGTTAATTTTTAGTTAGTTAACAAAAAAAACCCTTAATTCAGTATCGTTAATAGAGAACCATTTCAATAATAAAAACATGTACTTTCTCAAATAAAAAAAGAAAAGTGCACCGAAATGATTCCACAGAAACAGCAGAAGACTTGGTCACCCTAGGCGGAGTGTCCGTTCGCCCCCCCTCCCCCCCCGCGTACTTCCCCGTCGCACTTACCCTTATGCGCATGAACTCAGATGACCAGCTGTGAGTAGAGTGTGCGTAATTTGTAAAAATTATTAGGAATAAAAATAATAAATCGTAAAAATAAAAAGTACATTTTTAATTTTTTTTTTTTATTTTTTTTTAAAAAAAGAAGAAGAGTTTATGATAAAGATGATATATTTCAGTTTTGGGACTGCTTTTTAGTCGACTATAACTCAAATAGTCAAAGCAGGAAACAAGTTTTAAAAAAAGAAGAAGAGTCAAATAGTCGGAAATGGGAAAGCAGGAACCTGGAGTGGGATTCGAACCTAGAGATTCTAATCCGGAGTCCTCGAATCTACCACTGGACCACAACCCGTTTTTTTTTTATTGAAATGGGTTCTATTAACGATACTGAGTTCAGGGTTTTTTTTTGTTAACTGACTAAAAATTAACCCTGTATATGTATACTGTATATATCGCATTTGTGGCATGTTTATTATTCATGTCAATCATTATAGATAATCTCTTTGATAATTTACTGTTAGACGTCATGTATGTGTCACAACTGCGATATATCTACATGTAGATACGTTGGTGGTTGCAATGTTGATGGCGTAAAGGGCATAGCAAAGCGGCCTCCGCAGCTAAGACGCTGGACTTACATTACGTAGGTTCTGGGTTGGATTCCCGGAGAGAAAAAAACATTTGTGATTTTTCTCAAGCCTGGGTGTTTGTTTATTTATTTTATTTATTTCTTTTTATTTGTATATACAACATTAATTTCTAACAATAAAGTCCACTTATAGGCTATCTCTTAAGTATCTAAAAATATTGAAACATTTATATACTAATTATTGTGGTTTGTGGTTTTATTCCCCTCTGTCATTGGGTCTCCTGGCCTGTTGAGGTGTTAATAAATAAAAAAATGTTTTTGGAAAATATCGGGAAAATAGGGTATTATGCATAATAAGAAAATGCACATTTTCAAAATTTGGTTCTATATTATGAAAAACTTATAGAAAACTCTTTGATTTAAAAAAAATTTATATTATTTTGGGAAAATAAAGGGAACTCTACAAAAAGATCATCAAAAGAAAAAAAAAGCATAAAAATTAATGGATGGGTAGATATGGAATTTGATTTAAAAGATTTCATCTGATTCACGTACCTAACTGCACTGAGGTGACAAAAAGAGTGAAAACGAGCCAGAATGTGTCATAACTCTGTTCTAGATTGCAATGCAGAACACGAATGTTAAAATGCATTCAATTTGCAAAGTAAAAAAGGCCATAAGTATTTCCGTAATGTAAGTACAGCCAAACGTCGTTATAAAGAGCAGATCAGACTACTCTGAAGATGATACAAAAGCGATGAGGTCAATAAAAATGCTGTGGATCAAAGTTGTTTTAACTAGTCATTTGATTAAGAGGATATATTTCGCGACCCGCTCCGTTTCTCCAAACAATCGTAGTCCTCGATTTTCTCCCCGAAATTTGGCAGGGAGGACTGCGAATACATAGAGGAACAATCGCAGGTCACGCGACCATGCAGTCTCTCAAAATTTGAAATCAGGTTTCAATCTTGGGAGACCCAGCAGTGACGTTGTGAAATTATTGTTATTTTATCGAGGGAAACTATTATTCATCATCATCATCATACCATATCCGCTCCCTATGTGGAGCATATAGATTCCACAAACTGCCTCTAGGCCAAGCGATCGGCCTGGATTTTAGTAAAATCTAATCTAATCTATGAATAATATTTTCACCCAGTAGTAGAAGTCAAAAAAAAATGTTATGATAACTATCGTTTCCTCTATATTAAATATTATTCTCGTGTTTCTACAAATTAATAACAATATGTCTAATAGGATGATTACCATCAATTAAAAAACCATCAAACAAAAAAGAGAATAATCGTACTTTTACTATTATCGCGTTTATCAGCCAACAAATTTTACATAATACTGAAAATTTTGCAGTCAATTCCATATTTGTATGAAGTTTTAAAATATTTTGGACAGTGTGTTTTGTTCGTTAGGTAAATATATCAAAGTTTCACTGTAAATAGTTACAGATCTCTAAAAGTTTCACTGTAAATAGTTAAAGACCTCTAAAAAGTATTGCAAAAAGGTGTCTAGGTTTAAGAAGGTGCGAAATGTGTCTAGAAAAATATGACTAAAGGTAAGATAAATTTGCTGCGTTAATTTTAAAGTACCCACTTTTTACCAAAATGCCTACAGCAACGGATGCAATAACTTTACATATAGGTACGCGAGTAATTTATTTAACGTGATACAGATATAGCGAAAACTCAATAATCATTCAATGGTGAATTCAAAACGCTATTCAGAATTTCAACATTAAGATTTATATGAAAACAGTACTAGCCTTCCAAGTTTAATTCGTCGGTAATAAATCTTATAGAATCGATAATATGCGTAAATCAATAATCTGGTTTACGATAGATCGTTAGATAGTTAGAACTAACCCTTTCGTTCCCGATAATTATAATAATAAATTAAGCCAATTTAGATAGCGCCACATCATCTCAAAGGCGCTTTCGCGCTAGCTCCGGACAGAAAACTGTAGGTACGGTTTATGCTTATAACTTTTTAGCCCGTAATGGGTGAAATCCAGTTTTTGTCTACAAGTATTTGGACACACTCAAAACTTTGTTTACAGGCAAACAAAATCATGTGGTCAAAAAGCATTTAGAGATCACGAAAATGTTATATTGTTAATATCTGCTTTAGATCCAAATAGACAGATACAATTCATTGTCAATGAGGGAATCCACTATTTTCTAAAGTATTTTTTTTCTATAAACGTACTATTTCACTAAGCAAAAAAAAAAAAATATTATATTTTTTTTTAATAAGTTATTGATGAAGATACGATTTTTTAAAGTAGCACATTTGAAATACCGCGCCAAATACTACTATGTACCAAGTGCGTCATTTTTGCAGGAGTGACGTCATAAAACGGGCGGCTAACGGCATGGCACGGCTAACATATTTCTCCAGCTAATAACAAAACTGTCAAAAATCTATGCAAACGATTTCTCCAGCCAACTGTCACTTAAACTGTCAACAGCTGTTCTAGGGAGAGTGAATGGCGGCTATCTTTAAAAACGGAAACGGAAAACACTACACTTAGATACAAGGAGTGACGTCATTGTTTAAGATTTTGAAATTAATGCTATTTTCAACATTTTTTATTTATTTTTTGGGTAAATTATTGAGATATTTAATCCGACTTCAAAATTTTTCAATATTCGCGTCTACACGAAAGCATGTTTAAAATTCAATTCGGGTGGCAGTGGATTTCCTCATTGTTGTAGGATGTGTTGAACTCTAGCCTCTTTATATATCGTACAGCGCCCTTGAGGTGATTAATCTCGAAAACGGCGCATTATAAATATTGTTCAATGAACAAATAAATCACAATATCTAGGGAGCTAATGGGATAAAATACTATACGACTATACCAACAATACGGTCGGCGGGACAAGGTTATACGCTTCACGTTCATTATACGTTAATATTATCTGGCTGATACCGATTTCTGTAGCAAACTAATGAAATAAACGGACCTACGCATTTTTATTACCGAATCTTGTACTAATATATTTTTTGTTTATAGGAAGTAAGAGTACCAATTTACAAAAACGCAGCTACTTGAGTGGATTTCATTACTTTTTTTACATTCTGGGGCCAATTACAGAGGAATTTCTTGCATCACAAGGCTTGTGAAAAGTCGCTAAAAATTACTGTTGATGTAATTTTTATTTTTATGTTAAATTTCTGTTTACGTCATTAGGAATCAAACCCAGAACCGCCTGGATAAGAAGCCAGTGTGATGTCTGTCAGCCTCATAGCATGGTGGTAGCGCATTTGGCTACCACGCATGAGGTCGCGGGTTCGAATCCCATAGTTCATGAAATATTTAGTTTACATGTGATTTTCATAATATTAATATTTCATTTGTGGAACCTTGGACTGGTTCTGAAGCATCAGACTGATCATCTTACATTCATGTAATAAAATGATCAAGATACACTGCACTTGATGTACCTACCACTGCACTTCTGGTTACATTTGGTTGATTAAACCATCAACATTGTCACTAGAAATGTCCAAATAATATTTTGAGCTTAAAGACATCATTTATTACACGAAGACAAGGTGATCAGTCTTACGCTTAGTTGCTAGTCCAACACACCTATGTAAAAGCATTTCAATAATTTAAAAAATAACATGTAAAATAAGTCTATTTTTAAATTCTATTGTTAAATAATACAAAATTCAAAATCCAAATCCAAAAAAATCAAAATCCAAAATTCAAAATTCAAAATTCAAAATCCAAAATCCAAAATCCAAAATCCCAATTTAAAAAAAAATCCAAAATCAAAATCAAAATCCAAATCCAAATCCAAATTAAAAAACCCAAAATTCAAAACCAAAATTCAATACCAAAATTAAAAATTCAATTTTTAAACCCAAAATTCAAAACAAAAATTCAAAATTCAGAATCAAAATTCAAAATTCAAAATTCAAAATTCAAAATTCAAAATTTCAAAATTCAAAATTCAAAATTCAAAATCAAAAATCCAAAACCAAAATTCAAAATCAAAATTCAAAATTCAAAATTTAATATTCAAAATCAAAATCCAAAACCAAAATTCAAAACCAAAATTCCAAATCAAAATTCAAAATTCAAAATCCAAAGTCAAAATTCAAAGATAACAAAAGTTTCAATATTCTTGCTCAAGGTCTTACCTTAAGGTTAATCTAACTAAACTTACGCTCGTATTTTTATCATACCTAATAGGTCGTAGGTACCTTCAATCGTAAACCTTTTCATAAAATTTAAATGTTAAATCAAACCAAAAAATTCACACGGCCGACTGTAAGGTCAGTATTTATGACATGTGTTATCGAACGAGTAATCATCGAATACATAATGAGGAATTCCAGTGGTATCGAGAAGTAAACCAAAATTTTCTGTGAACGAAATAAATATAAAACGATAAATCACAAGAACATCGGTGCAATCCGTTTATAAATCGGATAATTAACGACAGAGATACAATCATTTAAAGATTTTGTATGATAGGCGATCGGTGAAGTGATTTATTTATTTATTTATTTATTTATTTTATTTTACGGACTTAAGTCCATTACAAACATAATATTACTCAAACACATATATTATACACAGGTACAATTAAAATAAGATACAATTACGAAATAAAAGCTAGGACAAATTTTATGTATACATTTATTTAGAACTACCACGAGACAAGATCTGGTCTATTTTAGTGATTGTTTAAATCTGGAAAAACTAACACCAAAAAAGTCCAGATCCTGTCTCGAGTTTACAATGCGACACAATCGGGACATTGGTGCATGCAAGCCATAGTTTGTGCTGTGCTGTTCGAGGAACAGCACTTCATTATTTCGCAACCGGCGGATCGGGACATTGAATGTCACTTGTTCCAGTAACGATGGTACATCAGTTAAGCCATTCAGTAACTTAAACATGAATATGGAGTCAATGTTATTTCTACGTTTTTGTAGAGTTGAGATTTTTAACATCGACTCCATTTCTTCGTAATTGTAGTGATCGTAGTATGTGGAATAAAAACTATGAATGATTGTATCTCGCTTATTAATTAACCGATTTATAAACAGAATGCACTAATGGTTTTATGATTCTTTGCTTTATTTTTCTGCATTCACAGAATTTTTTATTTATTTTACAAGCCCATTTTGAGAATGTTTTCTTGTACGACGAAACACTACTTAAATGCACCAAAAGTTAATATTAATTTTTAAAGGGCATACCAAGACAAGAAAAACTAGTCTTTTGCCTTTTATCGTGGGACCAAATTAGCTGCGCACACAAAATGACGTTTTTATTAATTTTTTTTTACGGAAAAGTCAGATAATCAAATAAAAAATTTCTCGATGATTTCTCTAAAATATGAGGGATTCTGAACTGTTAACACATTATAAAAATGTTTAGCAATTTTCTCACTAGATGGCAGGTAGACTCAACTTACAATGTGAAACGACGAATCAATTTACTACATATGTATAACAACGGCATTATACGAGTATATCGACGGTTGAAAGGAAAAAGGTAGCAAGCGACATAATATGTGCTAAGGAAAATGATACCAAGTGACATAATAATAATATGTCACTTGGTTAAATTTTCCTTTATATGAATCTTTCAAAATTTGGAGATGTAGTTATGCGTCAAGCGCCCACTTAACCCAGCCTACGAAAGGTTTATAAGCCCTGTAAACGCCTAGATAATCCATATTCATTTCCAGAGTTTCTCTGTCTCTGTTGAGATTTCAATAATAATTATGTTTATTTATTTCGAATCACTTTCTAACCTTCAGCGTCGTAACTTCTGCACTACATATTATATTATGTCATTCATTTTTTAAACTACTAAAATTAGATCATTTTTTACCTCTTACAAAATAATTACCAATAGTGAAATATTATGTTATGTACATAATATTGTACACTCAGATCAATCATTATACCAAAATGATAAAGGTTTTTTGCGAGGAGAAAAAATTGGACCATGGCAGCGTAGCTTAGATTGCTAATACCTACATAATAGTAAATATCGTTTAAATAATAACATATTACAAGTATACCAAATTCATACGTTATTGGTTGGTTCGCTAGGAGTCAATAATTACCTAAAATAATATTAACCAAAGCCATAGTAAGTATTAAATTTACACTTATAAGTGTTCTTGTATTCAACTACATTCAATATATAGAGAAATAATTCTGAAATTGAAATATTTAAGATATTGTAAGTTGTAAGAGCTTAAATATTTATTTTTACAATACATTATTTTTATTTATATCCCTACAGAGATATTATATATAAATAAAAATATATACCTACTCCCGTCTTGGGAGAAAATCCAGATTTGTGTGCAAGTATTTGAACACGACCCAAAATGTTGTATAAAATATCTGGTCTAAATATAAGTAAAATAAATTGCTGAGTCATCTGCAGGCGATTACTAGTACTTAATTTAACTCGTCAGAAGAGTCTTAACTACATAAAAATAAAGTAATCTGCTAATAAAATACTTAACTTCAATATCAATGCATAAATGGCGCGTTCAACTCGCTGCGCTGGTGGATGATTCTTGATTCGTAGCATGAATACAAAATCAAAAATGTTACCTGGTGTGGATATTCGCTAATAAGCGGAATGGGGAATGTTGTAGTACCTACATAAAGTGGCCACTTAACCCAGCCAATGACAGGTCATAAGCCCTGTAAACGCTCGAATATCCATATTCCTGAATTTGAAAAAAATCTACCTCATCTCTGTAGGGATTTAAATAAAAATATTTATTTTTAGTAAAAAAAGCCAAAATAATACCAAAAAGACCCAGTTCATGTGCAATAAGTCATGTCCTGAAAAAAAGATTTTTCTAGGCAAAAAAAGATGACCAACAAACTGAATTTAAACCAGAAAGGAAAATTGGGATTCGAACCCACGACCTCATACATACCGCTTCACGACAAGGCGGCATTCACATACTACACATAAGGCCTAAAATACATACTTAACAAAGTAAATAAAGCGTAAAAAAAATGTTTAATTAAAATGGCTAACCTTGTGTTTAATTTCACAATTTATGGCTAACCTTGTTGGATTGATTGGCAAAAGTTAAGACAGAGATGGTTTCACAATCGCCGATTGACGTGTTTATTGTTGACGGCCGGAAATTTTTTCGAAATCACTCAAAATACTGTTATTGCTGTAGAAAACAAGACAGATTGAAAAATGTGTTCATGAATTGTTACTAGATACGGCCGATATAGTTTTCCTATCAAAAATAGCCTCTGAGCAATAGACTCTCCGGAACACTATCTAAACTTTCCATAATTATTAACCTATTCCCCTGTGGGAATTATACCATTTGGTCTACTATGTTTAATTTTTACCTAATGATATCAGATATTAATAATAACCCAACAGATACAGAGAAATTCTGGAAACGAATGTGAAAAAAATATAAGCAAATAAAAAATTGGAGAGATATCTTCAGGCGTCTTCTAGTAAGTAATTAAGTTCGGAAGAGAGCTCACCTACACAATAAAGATGATTTGCCAAAAAATGCTTAGCAATCTTCTCAACAGAATTGTTTTTTGAAAAAACTTTATTAAGATTTTTTTCTCAGCATGGAAATTTTCTGTAATGTGGAACACGGTGTATAATCGTTTGGAGACGAGTTTAATATATAGTAGTTTCAAAAATTTGTCATATAGGCTCTCTTGAGGCATGGAGTGGTTCTGTCTCTGTTGGGATATCAATAATACCAAAAATTATATAGTTTAAGCGTATTATTATATTGAGTACAAGGAGTATGATATATAAAGGCACTAATTACGATATGCAATAAAGAAAATAATTCATATATTATGAATATGCATTATGTAGGTAAAAAATGCATTATTGCATTCGTTGCAACACAATCGCATGTACCTTAATTATTGTGGTAAGCACGCATCAATATAATGAATAAGGTCAGTGGGCAGGATTTAGTGGTAGGAATAGATCAAATGTGAAACTTACGAGCATCCTCCACTACGTGACCGCGGCCGCTTCCCTATTCAAACGTATTCCTCGATTTTCTTCCTGGAATTTAACATTAGAGAAATGATTTTTTTACACATTTTAGATGTCGACCAGATGCGTGTTTGCATCTTCCAACTAACTAACTAACTAACTAACCATTTTTCTCCGAACGGGTAGGCAGTGAGGATAGAACACCACACCACTCTGTCCTGGCATACTTCTCTTGCTTCCTCCACATTCATACATCTTCTCATGCACGCACGTCGATTATTATTCCGACTTCTTACATGCCTACTTTCAAGCACTTGTTTTACTTGATCATGCCATGTCTTTCTCGGCCTTCCTCGACTTCTACATCCAGGCACAGTCGCGTCATATATTTTTTTAGCCGTTCTTTCGTCATCCATTCTCTCTACATGACCGAACCAACGTAAAAGACCTTTCTTAATTTTGTCGATAATGCTTATCTCAGCCTTGCATTCTGCTCTAATTTCAACATTAGTGCACCTATCATTCATAGTTTTACCACACATTCGCCTGAGAGATCGCATTTTAACTGCGTTCAATCTACTTTCATCCTTATTTTTCCATTTTCATGCTTCGCTTCCATACATAAGGGTTGCATCTTCTTATTTTTAAAATATTTTATTTGTTAAAGGAGATAAATAAATGATTTAAAAAATAAGGCGATACAGACACGCATCTAGTCGACAGCTAAAATGTGTGAAAAAATCATCGCTCTAATGTTAAATTCCAGGGGGAAAATCGAGAAATACGTTTGTATGGGAAAGCGGCCGCGAGTCACGTAGTAAATATATAACATATTCCCGAATTTGAAAAACTTTACTTCATCTCTGTAGATATATAAAAATCAAATATACCTATACCTACTCCCGTCATGGGAAAAATTCAGATTTGTGTACAATTGGGTTCTTTCCGATTTTTAATTTTTAATTTTAAAAAAATGATTGAAAAATTACAATATCAAGGGAATTTTTTCAAAATTTTTACGATGTCATATGAATTTTTTAGCGTGGTTTGAAATAGCGCTTTTTTAAATCGCTCGCAAAATCCTCCATTTAGCGCGCATGCGGTGTGACGTCACATTAATATGGGCGCTGACTACAGGATGAATTTCACGCCTTCCACGGTAGACGGATATGACGTCAATAACGGGCGTTAAAAGTCACTCGTAATTTCGTGTTTTTAAAACATAAATTCATAAATGAAAACAAAATTTTTGATCATTGTGTTTTATATCGTTGGAATTGTAAAAATATACTTTAAATATTTATAGCGTTTTCAAAGATATTCATGCTATCTGGAAGAACCCTATTATTTGAACATACTAAAAATGTTGAATATATTGATTTCACAACTTTTTAAAGTGGCCATAAAAAATAACAACAACAAAATACTTTTAAATGTAGAATGTATCTAAACCTCATATTCCCTTCTGATCTGCGCAGTAATTTCAACCCGGTGGTGGTGGTGATGGATGAATAATGAGAAATAATTAGTTAACTCACTTCATTGTTCCTTTCCTGACATTTTGAGTTAAAAAATCGTCCAGGAAATCCGTTTTCTTACTACTGCGATTTATTACACGATTCGACTGTAACACTGGGTGCCTGCAATATTAAATTTTTATTTATTTACGGACATATATTTATGTATTTATTTACGGAAAACGTATGATTTGTGAACTTATGATGTAAAGCAGTGATTTCCAAAGAGGGAGGCGCCAAAAACTTTACAAGAAAAAAATTCATACCTTACAAATAAATTAAACTTTGTAACGTATTAAGAAAAATTCGGTTAATAATATATATTTTTAAAATTTTAATAATACTCAGGTATTTTTTAAGTTTTTTAACTTTTTTACGCTTTTTATCAAATAGCCTTTTTATAATCTTATTCCGAAACTGTTAATCTACCTTCAGTTCTCCCTGTGAAGCACAATATTATTAACCTCATATGTACCAACTACCAACTGTCAGAAAATAGCTGCTAGCTGCTACACGACTGCTCAGTGCTCGGCTACCATTTGCGTTCAAGTTTAACGTAATTAAACGGGTACCAGGTTTTATTTATTATTCGTAGACTTCACGTTCCAAGGCTCATAATGTTCATATCTTACGTTATTAAGCAATGCCAATAGGCAATACATTGGAGCAAACAGTAATTATTGTTATCTTTCTATAAGATCCAACATCAATTATTACTGTCGCTAATAGCAGAAACCTATACAGATTGTATTTAAAGTCAAATAAAGTCATTCTAAGAGCACAGGTGATGACGTAAAATTAGGTTCTTAGAAGTTCGATTCAGCCAGTGAATCGATTCTACTAAGATTTAAGACATTTTAGCGATTCTGATAACTGTCACTCAACTGTCACTGTCAAAAATCGGATTTTTGGCTTTAAAGTAGAGTAGAATCTCTCATGGTATTTGCATTCCACAAGACATAAAAGATCAATATTTTTGGAGAAGCAAATTCGTCGAATAAGTAAGGTTAGAGATAAACGATTTGACAGTTCGGCGGGAAATGGGCGTCTAGTGACGTTTGGGTTTACTACCGTAATTGCTCCACAGAGGAAGACTTTGTGAACCCTGGCGAAGTCCAAACACCAAGTTTGGCGATCGTGCTTTTGCCGCCCCTCTGCCTGGAATCGACCGCCTTTACACTGACGCACCATTCAACGGTCTCAATGAAAAACGGATATTTTTTAAATCTCAAATGCAAACTCCTAGAATGTGTAATTGCCCTAGTCTGCTCAAGTTACAGATAGAAAAGTCTACCGTTAGGAGCTTAGGTTAAACAGTATCTTTAATTGTAAAGCGCTCTTGATGGGATTTTCCACAAAAATGGCGCTATACAATAAGTTAGCCGATTATTATTATTATTATTACTAGGCAAGTTTTCTGATCACCTTGCCTTCATGCGATTGGTGTGCCAATGCAGTGCCCTTTGACTACTATGCAGATGTGGAAAAGGAGAAGGATTTGGGAGAAGAAGAAACTGTCATGCATACATTGAAATAATGGATGATAGAATCGCCTACTTCTTAATGAATCTCTGTCCACCTGCCTGGCCGCCGACTTCCTAGATGGCCTATTGCAGGTGCAAAAGAATGGAGGGACAGCTGGGAGCCGACTTACCAGAGGCAGCGTCGAGTGAGACAAATGCAAACCCTTAGGTTTACCTAATTACCTAACTAAGTAACCATCACGCCATTTCCCCGTAGGGGTAGGCAGAGAGGATAGAACGACATACTTCCTTTGCTTCCTCTACATTCATACATCTTCTCATGCACATACGCCGATTATTTCGACTTTTTACATGTCCACTTTCAGGTACTTGTCGTACTTGGTCATGCCATGTCTTTCTCGGCCTTCCTCGGCTTCTACATCCAGGCACGCGTGCATTTAAACTTCTTTTAGACGTTCTTTCATCGTCCATTCGCTTTACATGACCAAACCATCGTAAAAGCCCCTTCTTAATTTAGTCGATAATGCTTATCTCAGCCCTTGCACTCTGCTCTAATTTCGACATTTGTACACCCAAGGCTTACCACACATTCGCCTGAGAGATCGCATTTCAACAGCATTTAGTCCGCTTTCATCCTTCTTTTTCCAACACCACGCTTTCCTACCATACATAAGGGTTGGTACCAGAACTCCGTTGTGTACTGCCAATTTTTCTTCTTTCGATAAGCTCTCATTTGCCACTATCGATTTTAAGGCACCATTAACTCTGTTTTCGGCACTAACCCTTTTCTCAATGTCCTTATCCACATTTCCATGTCCTGTAAACATACTTCCCAAATAAACAAATTCTTCAACCTGCTTTAATCTGTCTCCATTTACTATAATCTTACATACAGTCATCTTCGCATTTCTTTCAAAAACCATCACTTTTGCGTGAAATTTTATTATTGTAGAAATCAATTAATTTAGAAATTAATTATTAATTAATCCAGTTATATGTATAAAGCATTCCATGGTATTCAATAGATTTGAATTTTCTCTAACTAGTAATTAATTAGAGATCTCGGAACACAGGCTTCTCCAGGTTTCTAGTCTCGTTTATTACCAGGAAGTTAGAATGCTCTCAACAAAAAGTATTTCTCATATAGGTGTCTAATAAATATAAGAGTATAAAAATAATATTTCAAGCTAATAACCCTCTACTTGTGAATCAGATTGCTGTTCGTTTATGTGTCCACCCCAATAGTCTAGGAAACCCAAAAATATCACGAAACACCCCGCATACTGAATAAAATTGACAACCCTTCGAAAAAGAATTTCAGAGAAGTGACATTCCATGCTTAAAAAATACTACCGTGTCTGAGCTGTCTAGTTACCCACTATGTCTCGCACTACGTCATCAATAGGCATCTACGTCATAACTAGACATCAACGTCACACTTTTCGTGTATTGGCCTAAGTGTTGGAGACGGTGGAATTTGATAATAAGTGGTGTTATGATATTTACCCTAGAAAGCGCATATTTTCATGATATTTGTATGGAAACGTCCCTTCTTGTAAATTCTTGTTCGAAGGATCTCCACAACATTGCCCATTGCGTTTCGCTGAAATTGAATATTTTACATAAACACAAGCAATATATTGTACATTAAATGTTTTAAATTCCTTGTAAAAATGCACAAATTTATACCATACCATATCCATATCCGCTCCTTATGTGGAGCACATGGAATCCACAAACTGCCTCCAGGCCAAGCGATCGGCCGCCAGCTCTCGTGCATCCTCCCAAGTCAAGTCCACGTCCCGCAGCTCTGACGCAAACTGCCGACGGAATGGTCAACAGTGGACGACCAGGACGCCGAGAACCTGATGCCTTGTAAAATAGGCAAGCATGGTTAAGGCTCTAGGGAGGCATACGTAGTATATGGCCTAGCCAGCCAAAACGCCTTCGCCAGATGACAGTAGATACCAAGGGTTGCTGTGTCCGTTGCCTCACCTCTGTGTTCCTTACAAAGTCAAACCACCGCACACCTAAAATTCTTCGGAGACACCTATTCTCAAAACTCAGAAGTCTGCTATCTTGGGCCTTGGTTAGGTGCCACGATTCGCAGCTATAGAGGAAAACAGGTGTGATGCAGGAGTTATAAAGGCGGCATTAAGTTTTAGCCGAGTAAACATCCGATTTCCAGACAGCTTTCATACTGTTGAATGCTAATGCGTTTTATAGAAATATCAAAATTTTCAAGTAGGAAGCTCGATTTTAGTGATCCGGAAACGCTTTAATAAGAGATGGTGGCTTTTAAATGTGACCACTTCATGGGTTTAAAGAAAATAGTTTTTTGATCGCCAACTTCCTAGACGACCTGTTAAAAGTTTAGGGACAGCTGGGAGTCGACAACCCAAGAGGCACCGTCAAATAAAACTAATACAGGCCCTTAGGACCTTAAGAAAAGGTTTTTTAATTTCTGATCAAATAATCTTTTTGAATCAGAAGTTGTTTAGAGATAAAAATATTTTCTATGGGGTTAAACCAATAAAAGATAGGAAGTTTTGAAGAAGTAATTTTAACATTAAAATATACGGAGAAGTGAAGCATTAGTAATGATTAATTGCCATTATCCACAAAATAAAAACGTGTACCATTAATTTTGTATGACATGAACTATCAGAACTAACAAGTTATAATAAAATGCAATAAATATGTTGCATTTGAATAGCTATGTCCGACTTTTTAATGGAATTTTTCTACTGATGAAGAAAGAAAAAAGCTATTTATGACTTTATTACTTTTGTGGTTAGGCTATTTCAAAGCAACCTTTTTAAATAAATAAATCAGGGATTATTATAGAGTAAAGAGTTTATATTCAATGTCTTCCGCGTACCTATATCGAATCGTCATTTCTTTTCAGTAGATCTATATGAAATACGTGATTTTTTATTATTAGGTATTCTGAGGAGTACAAAGGAATCTTATTACTACGAATTTGAAGAAAAAGCAGTGTTTAAACATTTTAGCTTAACATAAAGCTACGATTTAAAAAAAAAAAGACATGGCAAAATGTCGCATGGTTAGCGAAAAATAAATCACTTAATTTGTTTGTGATATAAGGTCTCAAGGAGTGTAAAGTCACATGACTATTGCACTGCCAAAATTCGTGTTTTAAAATACTAATAGTTTGACAAACGTAGGTTTACATCGCAAAAATTATAGCGTAACATATAGAGCATACCTTTCACTACAGTTGTACGAAAAATGGAGCGGTTTGATTAAAAAACGAACAAGTTATTTACGATTTTTTTTATTAATATACCTGGGCCCAGATTACAAGCTTAACTATGAAGTTATACATTTCGATGACGATATTATGACACTGGTAGCGAGAGAGTTAAACTTTATATCCCCGTATTTAAGTTTAACGTTGAGAAAGTGGGACGTGAATAGTGGCAGTTTTGTATCGACTTTACATCTGTATGTATCTAATAATTTGTTACTAGAAAGGTTTCATGTCGAAAAGGGAAAAAAATCCACATAGACAGTAGCTGTTCGAAATTGCACCCCACGACATATCTGTTTGAATAAAACGTATAGCAAAAGCTTCTGATGCGGCGAAGCGCGTTTTTGTCGATTTTTATCTGAAAGACGAGAGCCGCTGATGCGGGAAAGAATTTATGTCTCGGATGAAGGCTGGAGAAGATGGCTGAACGGGATTCAGCTCCCAGCGATGCCAGAAGACCCACACCAATCAATCCAATATAAAATCGCCCCTACCTTGATGGAGAATTGATGATGAAAACAGGAAAATCTGGTCTGCACTGCACACATTAACTAACTAACTAACTAACTAACTAACCATCACGCCATTTCCCCGAAGGGGTAGGCAGAGAGGATAGAACGCCACACCACTCTATCCTGGCACACTTCTCTTGCTTCCTCCACATTCATACATCTCCTCATGCACGCACGTCGATTATTCCGACTTCTTACATGCCCACTTTCAAGCACTTGTTTTACTTGATCATGCCATGTCTTTCTCGGCACATTAACTAATCACAAACAGAACACACGAATTTACAATAAACACAATGACACTGGGATGATTTGTTTAAATAGTTCAAGTTGAATATAGATGCGTTTGCGTGGCGTAAGATGCGTTTGGGGCGTAAGATACAGATGAGGCGTAAGATGCGGATGAGGCGTAAGATGCGGATGAGATGCGCGCGGTTTGACAGATGCAAAAATAACAATGTCACATATAAAATTTTTGTCTACCCGCGTTGTGAAAGGATAGTGCCAGAGACAATGTTGGAATTTGGGATAGAGGAAGTCATAGACAAAGGAATATGGGAGTAGGACTCAAGGATTTACTGGGGCAACTTGTCACAAGAATGAATAGTGTAAAATCCTCCCAGTACGCTCTGAGAAACTAAAACTCGGCCAAACCAGCTTCAAAATACATTTTTTTAAGTAGATGTTATTTTCACATAATTTATATAAGCATCTGTGTAATATTTATGTGCATATTAATAAATACAAGAAATAGGTAAATACGGGACAGTTACGTACAACGTAATCGTTAATAAAAACATATCAACTCTTTATGTAATATGATAGTGCCGACATAATATTGTCGTATCATGGTATTATGCGTCCATTTAGTAATGAAGTTGGTAGAAATGTGTGTTACACATAGACTATTCAATGGTGTTGCACTGTTCTAAATTGCCAATTTAGTGAATAGGTATTGCAATTTTTTTAGGTTAACTCACAGGGCGCATTATTTATTATTGAATGCAGGTATTTTAATTAATTTAATGAAATCACTTTGCTTTTCAGTATTTTCTATTTTTTTAAATTAAAAAAAAAAATATATTCTTAAAATTTTTTTTTTGTTTACATACATATACATTAAAAACACATATACATTTAAAAAAAAAGTCACGTGTGCAGTTCACACCAGGTAGAAGTGAAACCTTAATAAAACTAAGCTGAGAGAGAATGAGATAAATGCAGTATCAGGAGTGGGATAATTATAGGATTTATTTATTATAAATATTTGTACCCAGTTGATAATTTTTTTTCATTTTATTATTCATGATCCATGTCTTCAATTTCTACAAGTGATACGAGCGGCTTATGATAACTAAAGTATGAGACAAAAGTTTTTGTTTCGATTTTATCAATATATCTGTGAAATACCGCGTCAATTACTGTTTTTGATCGCACACATACATTACAAACTTACTACATGCATGCGCACAACGCTTGGTAGACAAGAGTGTGGAGGCTACGAAGCACCGCACAAAGAGAAGACGAAGATAATAGGAAACGCTATACAACTGTGTTCTATCTCATTCTCTCGCAGGCTAAATCCCATATATCTATATGTTTGTCTCTTTTTCGTTTCATAGAGTTTCAAATCACTCCCAACGATTCTAAAGAAGTTTTCACTTCAAAAAATAAACATTTATTAATAATAATAATTTAACAAATAATAATAAAAAATAAAACAATAAATGTTTAAAAAATTTCACGTTTCTTTTGAATTTCAAAACTAATTATACTTGATAAGGAAACAATAAGTCGTATTAAAACCGGTCGAGAGAAAAATCAATAAATATAGTAAGAGAAACATAACACGCGTTCAAAAAATTCGTTGAAATATTTATTATTGTATTTTCGATTGCCGGACGCATTATCCACCAAGCTAAGCGCGAAAAAATACTTTTCAAGTAATTTGATAGTTGCATATTGCAATTGTGATTTTCTTATTTTTTTCTTCGTAATAAATATAAAATAAACGCAATTAGCAAAATATTTTTCTTCCAAAACCCGTGGCAGTATATTTTATTATAGAGAAATGAAAGTAAAACTTAAAACATTTAAAAAAATGATATAATAATTGATTGTGAAGTATCAGGTACAAAGCGAATGTTTTTTTTATTAATATAAAGTGAAGTATTTCTGTGGTAGATTTTTTTTAATTTTTCTTATTTTTTATAATTTTTTTTATAAAAAATTATAAAAAATAAGTACATAATACATTTTATAACAGTTTACAGTAAGAGAATTATACAACATGATATATATTACACTAAGCTTACTCCACCTAAAAGAGAAGAACTCGTGGTTAGGCGGAGGAGTATTTAAAAATTAAATTGCTTTTTTTTTTTGTTTTTTTATTTTTTTTTTACATAATGCAAGACATATAAGAATGCACTTTAAAATTAATTATTTACTTGGAAACATTTACTCATATTATTAATAAAAGTACACAAGTCAAACGTTATTCGAAATATAATTTTTAACAGCCTTTTTGAATATTTTAAATTCCAGTTCTGATCTTATCCCCTCCGGAAGGCCATTGAAGGATTTTTTCCCTGTATGAGTGTAGTGTGTGTTGTGCAGCAGTGGTAACACATCTTGGCACATTGATACACCCCACTCTTAGTCTACCCGATTGTCTTTCCGAGGGAAGAATTTCTTTATGAATTTGAAGAATTGAATTTTTTTTATAGATTTCAGAGATTTGCAGCACCTTGAATTCATTAAATAAATCTGAAGTAGAATAGAATGCAGGTTTCCGGAGCAATATTTTTAAATTTTTTCTATGAGCAATGTTTAGCTGTTTGATATGTGCTTCATATGCTCCACCCCAAGCAACTATGGCATATTCAATGACAGATTGAATAAGTGCAAAGTATACCTGTTTCTTTTGCTCTTTAGACAGTATATTTTTTCATCTCAAAGCCACATAAAATAATTTACGGAGTCTTTTGCACATATTATTTATATGATCTTTCCATTTCGAATTCTGATCCACAGTTATACCCAAATACTTTATCCAGGGTTTTTCAGACAGAACAATACAAGAGTCTGGGCAACTATTTGTGTCAAAGCAGGATTTATGATGTGATTTTAAAATTATATTGTTAGGTCTATTTTTGTTGTTTAACGTGAAAGCGAAATTCCCAGAAAAAAACAACCAAGTCACGCGTGATACATAACCAGCATAACATAAAACATTAAGACTAAACGATTGTACATGTTTACATTTGAACTAAATTGGTGTTACCGAAGAAAGGATATTAGTTATTATTTTATTTCGTTTGTTATTTTTATTGTTTGTCAGTTTAGTGACGTAATCAAGTATTTTTCGATTGTGGGTTAACGTCTTATTCCGGTTATCTAATAGACTCTTGTTAATAATTATTTTTCTGGCTTATAAATTAAAATGAAAAATCGGAAGACACTATCAGACGTAGAGGTGCTATAATTTTTTTATTACCGTTAACAAATAAGTAAGATATAAGAAGTTAAACTTTGATATTTTTAATTTCAGCGGAAAAGGTAGGGACGTGCTCTCAGTGCACTTTTGAATCTAAGCTTGAAAAAAAAAAAAATTCTCTTCGTAAAAGCTTAAGTAAAATTCCACAAATTCTTATTAAAATGCAGTTTTTTTTGTTTTCTCTATGGAAAGTAGGTATTAATTTGATTAAATAAATGATGTTTGATAACAATCTGAAAAAATTAATCGAAAAAAAATCAACTTTGATAAGGGATTTATGCCCTATCTAATAAGAGAAATAAAGATACAGCCTTTTTCAGAATTTGGTAATTATAATAACAAAGAACAAATAATTAGTAGGTACAGATTAAATTAAAACTTAGTTAAGTGATTTGAGTAATGCACCCGAGGAGAGCTTGGCACCAAAGAGACCGATCTCATCAATTCTTTGTTAAAATCAATTTATAGTTTCAAAATGAAAATTTACGTTTTTTAGTTTTTACATCTTTAAACTTTTGTGATTTACATTAACTAAACAAATCAATTTTGGTGTGTCCAAATACTTGAAGAAAAAACTGGATTTCACCCATTACGGGCTAATCTAATTACAATTTGACATCTTTCACATAGACGAGAAATTTGGAAGGGAATATGGATATCTAGGCGTTTACAGGGCTTATGACCTGTCAATGGCTGGGTTAAGTGGCCACTTGATGTATTACAACATTCCCCATTTCACCTAGTATTTGATGTCCATATCTGCCAATATTCAGTAAAATGACAGGTCATAAGCCCTGTAAACGCCTAGATATCCATATTCCCTTCCAAATTTCTCGTCTCTGTTAAGATGTCAAATTGGATTTACATTAATTTCCATTTAACATAGATGGGAAATTCTACCTGTGGAAAAAGTCGAAAACTCTGTTTATCTTGGTCACAAAATCACCATCGGCAGAGACAATCAGACCAGCGAGGTGGATAATAAATCTCTCTTGGGTGGCCTTTGGAAAGCTAAATTCCACATTCCGAAGCTCTATTTCCAACTCACTCAAGACTCGAGTGTCCAACCAATGCATTCTGCCCGTCCTTACTTATGGCGCGGAAACAATGACTCTGACCAAGCAATCCTCCCATAAGTTGCAAGTTACACAGAGGAGCATGGAGAGAATTATGTTTGGAATAACATTAAGAGACCGAAAAAGGAACGATTGGATCCGACGCCAGACAAAGGTCTGCGACGTGGTGGAGCGAATCGCTTGGTTGAAGTGGAAATGGGCCGGTCACATAGCCAGAATGACGAACGACAGATAAACGAAACGCGTTCTGGTGTGGAGACCGAGGAACCAGAGGCCTGTTGCTCGATCACAGATCACTATCGACTCGGTAATAAGCGACGTGTTAACGATTTCTTACCTATGGATGTTTAACGTTTTCGCGATCACAATGGAACAAAAAAAAAATAAAAATAAAAAGTTATCGATCGGGATTATTAAACGAGCGCTTGACGTTCGGCCGCGATATCGCGTACCGAGCATCTCCGAACGTTGCTTCGGCAATGCTCGGCTCGGCGAACGTGGTATGGAACGTATGCTCATTGTGATCGGTCAAATCATTAGCACATCGGTTAGCACTTTTTAACTACGTCGATAGTTATCTGTGATTGAGCAACTGAAGTCTGCTGGAAGACTTCCTGAGATCGGGAGGAGTGGAGACGGCAGGGGAGGCCTATGTCCAGCAGTGGACCTCAACGGGCTGAAGTGATGATGATGGTGATGATGATTCCAAACGAATTTAATAAGTTATAATTTTGGTTTCTCTTTGTCTTCTAATTAGCTGTGGGAAGGTCGTTACAACTTCTTACTCAATTTTGGATGATACGTTGGTGATCGCTGTGCTAGTCTAAAATATTGTCATTGTTTATGAAACAAATAACATTAATGTTTAGCTGCAACGTAACATGCTGTAGCCCACATTTTCAATAAAAAGTTTATTGATTTTGACATTCGAATGTTATTACCATTATGATGTAATCCTTGTCTAACTTCCTTAATACAAACCTGTCTACTTTCCTACACCCACTGTTACTCCAACACCAGTTTTTTTCTATTTAATTACTATATAGAATGGTGTTCTTGAATTGAAATAGTTTTTTTCGAGTTTTGTTATTTTTTCAGTATTGACCGAAAGCAGTTTCAAGAACGAATACTAAACTTGGAAATTTATTGTAAAACAGATGCAGTAATTTCCACACAATGATATTAATGTGTAACATTGTTTCCACAACGTTGTTTTTTAATTTAATTGTAATCAAATAAATGTAAACACCATAAAATTCGCCTTTTGCCTTACTGTGGCATTGAAAGGAAATGATTATATAAACAACATGTTACATATATCCAAGCCGAGCTATCGGCAGCCCTAGTCAGGGCCACGTCCCGCAACTCTGTCGCAAACTGACGATGGATTGCGAACAGTGGACGTCCAGCACGCCGAGAACCTGGTGCCTGAGGGAGTTTGTGGAATCCATTTGCTCCACGTAGGGAGCGAATATGGTGTTACATAAAATATCTAAAATCTTTAACAGTGATGCAATAAGGATCGAAATAGTATACAGTAGAAATAGTAGGCTTTTGCCAAAAGCCAAATGACTTCTAAAATGGTTCATTTGGGCCAGAGGTTCTCAAATTTTTTTGTGTCGTAGACCCCTTGCCATATTTTTCGGTTTTTGATAGACCCTCTACTTACCTGATTTTGATTTTTTGTATATTTCTAATTGTAGTGAGGTTTAGTGTTAAAAACTTAAAGTAAAAACACATGTTAAGTTTTTACATTTGTTAATTGGATTTAAATTAAAATAATTATAAAATAAACGTTACATAAAATAAACTAAGCAATAAGTATTTTTTTTTAGTGGAAAGGTGAACCTGATGCTTTAATAATAAATTATCAACATTTGGCGTCAATTTTGTAAGGTTTAATCTTAAACCTCCTCGGCTAATGATCTCCAGTCTGTTTCTTTTTTTCGTTAGGAGATTGGTAACAGCACTGAACCCCCTTTCCACTAGGTATGATGGTAACGGGTATGTTTTTTTGCAGCCAAAAGTGCTGATATCCGTGCTGAACCTTAAGTTCTTCGTTTGTACTTATTTCAGTCAGTTCCTCTTGTATTATGACATTCGTTTCTTCTATGTCACCATATGGGTTAATTATCCACGGTCGGTGGTATTACCATAGTCAAAACATCCTCAAACCTAGTCATGGACCCCCATTTTCATTTCACGGACCCCCAATTTTTATTTTCGTTGACGTAGACCCCTTGCAGGTTGTCATAGACCCCTGGGGGTCGATATAGACCACTTTGGGAATCACTGATTTGGGCTGTCTACACCCAGTGTACCACTTTTTTGTTGCGTCATTTTGTATGTCCACTTATTTCATTTTCACTTTTCTGTTACGTATTACTGCATCCATTCCTCGCCACTAAACTCATTTCGCTACAAGATCAATCGATCGACAGTCGACTATTTGCAATGGGGTCTTATCACTAAACCGCACTTTATAAGGGACACAAAACCGTTTCTTGTGCAGTTTGCAAACTGTTCCGTATAAAGCGAAAACTGTATGGAATATTGAATTCTCAGCGCGACGTTTAGCTGACCAGTTGCTCGATCACAGATCACTACCGACGCGGTAATAAGCGACGTGATAACGATTTCTTACCATGGATGTTTAACGTTTTCGCGATCACAATGGAACACGCGTTAAAAGTTATCGATCGGGATTATTAAACGAGCGCATCAAGTCGCGAGCCATTTCTCGAGATATATCTTCTTCGCACATATCTTCTTTCAATCTTTCTCGAGTGCCGTATTGCATTTAGCCGGCGTTCGGCAAGCCAAATATTGAGAAAAGCAGTCGACATAATAAACAATCCGACACGCGCGTTGACTTTCGTGATTTGACGTTTGACGTTTAGCCGCGATATCTATGGTGCTCGGCCACGCGAACGTGGTATGTACGTATGTTCATTGTGATCGGTCAAATGGTTAGCGTTAGCGCGTGGTTAGCACGTTTTTAACTACGTCGATAGTTATCTGTGATTGTGCTCCTGACAGTTATTTTTTTTAGTAGATATTGATAATAGGTATGAGGCACATAGAAACAAAAACGGCAGTGTCCTCAATCTTCAATTGTTGGTATTCACGAAAAAACGTTTGTTTAGTTTTGCCATTGCTATTTTTGTTTCTGAAAAAATAAATGGAAATCTGAAAAATAACGATTTTCGTTGTATTGTATTGAACTGTCCGATTTACATAATATTTAAGGTAGTAAAAAAAATAAAAATATCCCCTTAAGATTTTGGGGTTTTTCGAATCGAATTTAATTTTTTTTTTTTACCACCTGAAAATATTATGTAAATTGGACAGTTTAAAATAATAAAACGATAATTGCCCTTTTTCAGATTCGACAGTATACGTTGGGACCGTCGAAATATATAACTTTCTAAACTAAACTGTATACTTAACTCATTTTCGACTGCAGGTGGACACTACCGCCTTTGTTTTTATATGCCTCATATATTGAAAGCTTTTAAAAACGTAAAAAGCAAATAACATATTTACATTATTAGCTATATTAACAATTTCCTGTGTGCAAACATACGGTAATAAAAACTAAACGATCGCGCTTAAAAATAAATAAATATTAAGCGTGTCTTTTGACGGACTGTACAGTTTTCTAAACAAGAAACTGTGCAGTTTTCTGTCCCATTTAAAGTACGCACTATAGTATGTATGCTAAATATGTTTGAATTATTGAAATAAATAAATATTATCCATGCATATTTTAAGTATATATTTCATGTTATATCCATACAGAGATAAGGTAGATTTTTTTCAATTTCTGGAATATGGATATTCGAGCGTTTACAGGGCTTATGACCTGTCATTGGCTGGGTTAAGTGGCCACTTTATGTACTGCAACATTCCCATTCCGCTTATTAGCGAATATCCACACCAGGTAACATTTTTTTATTTTTTATATATGTTACGAATCGAGAATCATCCACCAGCGAGTTGAAAGCTCCATCTATGCATTGATATTGAAGTTAAGTATTTAATTAGCAAATTACTTAATTTTTGTAATTAAGACTCTTCTGACGAGTTGAAATCCAGATTTGTGTACAAATATTTTAACACGCCCAAAATGTTGTATATTTTTAGTGTTGTTAATTGTGTATATAGGTATGTAATGCAACCTACATGAAATAAAAACGAGCAAAAAATACTGTAGGCTATTTTTAACATTCTATCAAATGTTATTTTTATAATCAAACTGTTTTACTTTCATATGACTGACTATGTTTAGATATTTTAAAATAATATAATATAAAAACAACATGTAAGTGACCTTATTGGAACCCGTGCTGAGGTCAAACATGACTATATTCATTTATATACCTATATTTTCTTAATATTTGTGTTTTGTTACCTTTTAATCACCAAACGCAAAATAAAACCTACGCGTGTAAAGTTTAATGTATAATTTATGTAAAAAGGTTTAAAAAATTGAATGACAGATGTGTTTATATTTTTAATTTGTTTTATTAAATAATATCATATTTTGTCATGGATGTAAAAATAAATTGAATATTTCTCAATTTTTAAACCAACAAATGCTCACTCAAAATAATAAGGATGGCGTTTTTGTGATTAGTGTATTATTTTTTTAAAAAAAAATGTGGTAGAGCGTCTCAAAATAGAAACCAGGGAATCTAAATCATATTTGAAGTCAATTTTGTAGATTTTTTTTTTATTTGACCCTTAGTTTTAGAGAAAATTGAGTACGAAGTTGATTTTTTTTTTCGTTTTTTTAAAATTGTTCAAATATCAAATATCATGTATTTAGTCAAATTAATACTATCTATGAAGAAAACAAAATAAAAAACGCGTTTTAATAAGAATTTGAGCAATTTTACTTAATCTGCCATACTAATGAAAGCTTTAGTGAGAAGAAAAAAATTTTTCAAGCTCAGTTTAAAAAGTCATATTACAAAATCGTCTCCAAATACGTCGCGACGTAGATTCACCAGTTTTCGGGTTGTACTACGAGTTTTGTTACACCCTGTATAAGTAAGTACACCTGAGAATGGATAGACTGATATCCGAAACTAGTAGGGTAAAAATATCTAACAAACTCGTGCGTGGTGAATAATTACAAAGCGTTTTGTTTTTTTAATAAATCTAACATGTCATCACAACAAACAATATATATTTTTTTATACCTTCTCTTTTTGAACAATAGTTTCAAAGAAGTGACCTTCCATATTGAAAAAAATACGACCGTATCTGAGGTGTCTAGTTACCAACTACGTCACTCACTACGTCATCAATAGGCATCTACGTCATCACTAGAAATCAACGTCACACGTTTCGTGTATTGGCCTAAGTGCTTGAGTCTTTAGATGGCAGAATTTGATAATTCTAGTGAATTCTTGTTCGTAGCCTACTCTAAATAAATTCAGAAAAATGTAGTGCGGATTTTGCCATTAACATTATAGTTCTCGACATTCTAATATCCATGGTTTCATGACAGTTTGTTCAAACATAATACCTATAAAAAACACATTGTGCATAGGAGATATAATATTATAATCATAGGGGTAATTAAATATAATATACCTAGAAGAAAAATAGTTCAGCTCGACCTTGGCAAATTAATTATGAAGGTAATTTTTTACAGCCGCCATAAAACATATTTTAAAATGGAGCCATTGTTAGGATATCAATCTAAGTTAAACTATTACTGAATTTTTATCCAATTATTATAAATAGCTTCGGTTTTGTTTTAGTTTTACGCTCAAAAAAGTCACGCTTATTTTCTGTATAATGTTGCCCACACAATCGAAAGACACCAAGGTATGCGTTATTTTTTACTGGTTAATATTGGGTTAGAATTCAATTTTCAATAATGGGAATCGATAATTAAAATCTATTTTAATACCTGCGCAGGCGCAGTGGGTACACCAACACCAGCTCATTTTTCCAATAATAATATCATGTATGTAATAGGGTTCTTCCCGATAGCATGAATATCCTTGAAAACGTTATAAATATTTAAAGTATAATTTTACAAATCCAACGATATAAAACACAACGATCAAAAATTTTGTTTTCATTTATAAATTTATGTTTAAAAACACGAAAATACAAATGATTTTGAACGCCCGTTATTGGCTAATGACGTCATACCCGTCTACCGTGAAAGGCGTGAAATTCATTCCGTAGTGAGCGCCTATATTGCTGTGACGTCACACCGCATGCGCGCCAAATGGAGGATTTTGCGAGCGATTTGAAAAAGCGCTATTTTATATGACATCGTAAAAATTTAAAAAAAAATCCCTTGATATTGTTATTTTTCAATCAATTTTTTGAAATAAAAAATAAAAAATCGGAGAGAACCCAATTGTGTGTTGTTTATTTAAATTTTTCTATACTTTAGAAACAAAAAGCCTCTTATTATATTCATCGTTTTAGGTCTTTGCATTTTAGTGATTTTTAGCCGAAGTTTGTTGAATTCCTCCCATTTATTTTATTTTGACACAGTTATAACTTATAACGAAGTGCGGAACACTAAAATTTTAGCAAATCTACCAACTCGACAATCATAAAGCCTCTTTTTCTATTTAATACATTAAATAAGAAAGAAAAGTTTAAAATGTCTTAAAATTAATGATTACGGCATTACATACAAATTTATACGGAAGTTCATACAGTCAAATTGTACAATGTTATTTATTTGAATTATCATATAATAATTCCTTTGTCTTTATGATTCATTTTCTTTTGATTAATTTTAACGTCAAATGTCTTGGTTTATTATCCCTCCATATTATTATTATTATAGTGCAACCTCCTTGGTTATAACAGTAAAATACAGCAAACTGCAGCGAACTATAGCAAACTGCTAAAAATCACTAAAATGTGCCTCTTAAAAAACGATGAGTTAAACGGTGGCTCTCAGGTGCATTAATTGCATTATTATTGGTAGGGTCAGTGCTATGCAAGCTATTAACGTCATTGCAACCTGCACAAATCTCTTATAACCTAAGTGCAATTTGCTTATAAATATATAACAAAAGATTTATGGCTTTGTTAGCAGTAATAGCGTGATGAAGTACAGCAAAACGTTGTTATTAAAAAATATAGAGTGCTTTTCAGCGGACTCAGGATAAATCAGAGTTGCATAATGTAGAAATCATTGTTAGCTGTTCAGAGAGTTGAGAAATACTATAATGGCGGTATCGTGATACTGTTGTGGGCCCTTTAAATTATTCATGCGTTAAGGACGCGTATTACAGGTCGCGTCATGTAAAAAGAACGCTGGCGGTCAAGCTGCCCCTCCACATTCTTACAGCGTTCTTTTTACATGACGAGACCTATACCCTATATTTAAGTGTAATAAGTATTTATCCGTGTTCATCGTGCGGTGGTTCGAGGTATACACCTTACAAAGGTAATGAACACAGAAGTGAGGCAACGAACACAGCAACCCTTGGTATCTACTGTTATCAGGTTCAGGTCAGGTTCTCGGCGTCCTGGACGTACGCTGTTGACAATCCGTCGGCAGTTTGCGTCAGAGCTGCGGGACGTGGACCTGACCTGGGAGGATGCGCGGTAACTGGCGGCCGATCGCTTGGCGTGGCGGCAGTTTGTGGAATCCATGCGCTCCACATAGGGAGCAGATATGGTATGATGATATGAGGACTTGAACTAAATTTGGAGTTTGTGCAAATTCTTGTAGACAGACGCTGGATTATCTACAAGGATTTGGACATAGGTATTTGTACTGAACGAGGTATCTGGTATCACATCTTCGTATCGATTCCACAAACTGCCGCCAAGCCAAGACATCGGACCTTTGCATTGCAGAGAACAGAAACCCTAGACAGTCAACTCTAAGACTTTGTGAACCCCGGCGAAGTCCAAACACCAAGTTTGCGATCGTGCTCTTGCAGCGGCTGGACCCTCTGCCTGAAATCGATTGCCTTCACACTTACGCACCATTCAGAGCCCCAGTCATTTTCGATCTCAATCAAAAACGCATATTTTTAAAATCACATACAAATTCCCAAATGCGTTATTGCCCTAGTCTGCTCAAGTTACAGATAATATTAAGTATAGCGTACCGCTAGGAGCTCAGGTTAAACAATCTTTAATTGTAAAGCGCCCTTGAGGTGATTTATCACAAAAATGCCGCTATATAAGTTAGCTGATTATTATTATTGTTTATCATACCAGTCAGATCTACGTCCCGTGGATCTGACTCAACAGTGACTTCCAGGACGCCGAGAACCTTGTAAAACAGACAATCATGATTAAGGCTCTCGGGAGGCAAGCGTAGTAGATATATTTATTTATACACGCCCAGTTGCTCGATCACAGATCACTATCGACGCGGTAATAAGCGACGTGATAACGATTTCTTACCATGGATGTTTAACGTTTTCGCGATCACAATGGAACACGTTTTAAAAATTATCGATCGGGATATTAAACGAGCGCATCAATCGCGAGCCATTTCCCGAAATATATCTTCTTCGCACATATCTTATTTCAATCTTTCTCGAGTGCCGTATTTGCATTTAGTCGGCGTTCGGCAAGCCAAATATTGGAGAAAAGCAGTCGA
>JAGVSP010001272.1:0-121785 GCA_022494985.1 Micrasema minimum | reverse complement strand
TTTAAATTTTTTTTTCCAAAACACCTTGGAATTAAAATGTTTTTAAATGAATCCTCAAAGGGGCTTTCCCCAGCGGGGTATTTAAAATTAAAAAAAAAAAAAATACTTAAATAAATAAAATAATAATAAAAAGTGCCCATAGCACTATGTGCGGTTAAAGGAGAGTAAGTAGTAACGATTTAAAAAAAAAAAATACGTTTGGTATACATACCACGAGATGATAGGCTGGGTAGCGTGCGTTGCGCTGCCAAGCATGAGGTCACGGTTTATCAATCCCCGAGTGAGAAATCATATGAAAATAATTTATTTGAATATGAATTGAAAATATCCACATAAAAATAAATCGCATATATGTTCCCTTGTTCTGGCGCTGTAGCGTAAGACTGATCATCTTGCCTTCGTGTAGTGTAGTACATGTTTTTTCCCCAATCTGCATGCAATAGTGCATTAACAATGCAGTGCCCTATGCATTATGGTAGTGAATCTTGATAATTTGTCATAAAATGGCAAGATCATCAATCAGTCTTACGTTTCAGAGCCGCAATGTATAAAACGTATTTTTGTAAAAAAACACATTTTAGTAAATATTTCATATTGACCGGTTGGGAATTGAACCCGCGGCCTTATGCATGATAGCCAAGCGCGCTAACCACCACACCACGAGGTAGACATTTTAAAGTGAATTTCTGAAAAATGATAATAAAATATCTAAACCGCACTGCTATTAGGTATTATATTATGGAGGTAGCCAACGTAATAAATCTTTCGTTAAATCAAAAGTTGATCTTTATACTTTGGCGTATTCTCATTGATATAAATCATCTTTAGTATAAGTTTTAAGTTTATATTAACCCTAGCTTTTAGCAAGCTCCCATAAGTCAACCTCCGTACGTCGTTAAGGTGAAAGTTGAAAGTCCACGGCAGACTAATAAAACCCCTGGGCATCTAATACAGAGCTATGTATCTCTTCAGTTAACCCTGTACTAGTCGCGAGGGTAACATGTCACCCATTTTATAAAAATACCTAATTAGGTGAATGACTGTGCAGCGCCCTCGAGATGATTTCTCACCTAACGGAGCTTTATTTGTTGTCCTTATGATTATGCAGTGTTTTTTTGTGTTATTTATATGATATTATAATGGTATTTTAAAAATATATTTTTATAATCCCTGTAATACTTCAAATGGTCAATTTTACGAAATCGCAAAAATGTGATCTTGATTTTGGTACTGTTTCATTGCAATAAGATTTCAAAATTTTATTTCTCCACATAGGAAAGAGATAGAAACATGTTTCTTAAATAGAAATTTTATAATCGGTGAGAGCTATAACGTCATATGCTCAATTCATTTTAAATAAATTAGGACATAGTGAAGTACAGTAATCGTGATGTTATTTATTTGCGCGACTTGTAGACGGTTAATCTCCTCATCTCCGACTCAGTTATGCTGTATACTCGCTTGCTTTGTAACTTAAGCTTAACCCATACATAAAATTGTATTTCCGTATGTTTTATTCATTACTGTCATAGTAAAGTTTATAATTCAGTATTTGTTAATTTTACTGCTTTGTGCCCTGCAGTAAAAATAATTTTGAAATTTCGTGATGTTTTGAAAAGTCGTAGGTAGGTACTTATTACGTATACAATTTTTTGTAATAAATAAAATTTGTCAACAAAAAAGATCGGTTTTTTGGCAGATTTACGTATCACTGTATTCATCTTAAGTACAGTTTTCGCTTTATACGGTACAGCTTGCAAACAGAACAAAAAACTCTACAGTTTTCTGTCCCGTATAAGTGCGCTTAAGATAGTTTAGGTAGACCACGAATTCTAAAAATTTTGCTACCTTCTAATTGAAAGGTAGGTACCTCCTTTTTTTTTAAGTATATGTAATAAAATATAATAAGCACAAATATTTCACAATAGGTACTCGTTAGTACGGCGGAATTGTCTTCTGTGGTTCCAGTTGTTAAGTCATTTTAAAAACCGCTTAAACCTCAAAAGCATCTCTCGAAAGCTCGGTAGGTAAATGTGATTCCAATCCCTTAGAATTTGTACCTAGTCAGCCAAACCGCAACCGCGAGCAAGACGGCGAAAAACTTTGCTAAGCAATCGACTTCTTCGGATTGTTTCACTACTATCGAGTGTAAGGGGCTACGGGGATGAGAGAAGCTATTGTCATCGGCTGTGAATGGAGTACCATCGATTTACTCCGCGTTTCCTCTTAGGTGTACTTATTTAATGGAATTTCTTGAAGATGGAATCACTTATCAAGACGAGATGGAATTTGGGATAATGGGGTTTGTTATATGGGTATTATCTGTTACATATAAAAACCGTCTTTTGTGTTTTGATGTCTAAAAACACTTTTTTCCATTTGTTTTATGGCTCATAAGTCTACAATCGTTTCACACAGTTAGATAGAAATCACAATTTCTAAATACACTCACTTGCAATTTACAGTTTTAATGCCTGTAAAATAATGTTTTGCGTTGACTGGTATTAAACGTATTTTAAAACTTTTATCCATTAATCGTCACCAAAATACAAGATACCTAATAATTATATTTTTCTCATAAATTTAGCCCGATATTGTGTCCCGATAACCTACACAGTAAAGAGCTAATCACATACCGTGCTGTTTACTTTATCCGCAAAAATATTGTCAATATACACTTTATTAATAATAGCGCATCCCTTATGAGAACAGAAGAATAAGCCACTGGTACAAGTGAAAACGTGAGTAGGTACACTTTCCTTGAAAATAATGCTGTCCGTAGTGAATATAAATATTTGCTCCCTATATTTAAATGTATAGGTAATAGATACCCTACTTGCTGATAATCTTTAACCAGAACTTTGCGTTTATTCTGTGCTCTGAATATATTTGAAATTTGCACCCTGTACTGCTACAAATAAATTATTTATTTACCACGCATCTATTTCTATTTTTTTTGCAAGATGAAGTAATAAATATTCGCTGACCATTTGTGCGTCTGGGCGGGTTGGTAAAGCTAAACAGGCCCAAAAGCGTCACCCTCATCCCCGCATCCGCCACCCCACGATGTGCTGACTCGGTCGGAGCATTTTGGTCTCACCAACCACTCCCCGACAATAGCTACTCGATACAAGGCAAAGATTTCGCGAGTATACACATAATTTCTCTACAATCAGTACAGATGGGTAAAAAAGAGGTTTACGCTTTGGAAGATGAGTCGAAATACGTTTCTGCCACATGTTCTTTTGGCTTTTATTTACATCATTATCGTTATTATTCCATATCCGCTCCTATGTGAAGCTTATTACCCAGTTCCAGTGCATCGTCCCGTAGGCGTCGGCGTCAGGTCGGCGTCAGGCGTCGGCGTCAGGCGTCGGCGTCAGCCGGCGGCGTCAGGCGTCGGCGTCAGGCGTCGGAATCATGCGTCGGAACTACGGAACGTAGACTAGTTGTAACGCGTAGATTTTCTTTTCTCTTTTACCTTATCCGAAACTAATGGCACATAGGGCACTGAATCACTAGGTACAGTGAATATTGTTAATTTTTTTTAACATTAAAGCAAGATGAACAATCTTACAATAACATTTTAAAAACTCGGACACGTAGATATACTAATTTTCATTGTACGAGAAAATAAAAAAAAAATACATAAGCTCTGGGGTTTCTTCTTCGTAATAAAAACGTTAAAACGTATAATACCTTTTTTTGCGTAATGCGTTTATCATTCCATATAATTTCTTTACGAGTGAATTATGCTGAGCTTTTTAGTATTTCCAAAAGGGGTATTGTATTTATTATTGCATTCCACATTCCACAGTACAGCTATCTACATGAGAGCGTCTTTATGCGAATGCGCGTGTCACCGCGTAGTTCCCAATGTTGTCTTACTTTGCCAATTTTTCGACGCAAATTGAAAGGGTCCTTTTATGTTTAGGTTCACTTCTTTTCTCTCTTTGCCCCGAGATAAAATCTCATTGGGGGAGGAACACTGGCTTTATTTTCAAGAACGCGCCCTTTCGCATATTAAGAGTTTGAAAGCTTTTTACGGCGTCTTGTCTTCTGTCGAAGTTTTAACAATTTCGGTACGAAATATTAGCGATGTTCACCCATACCTACATGTTACCAAAATTTGGATTCTTTGAAGGCTCTCATGACAAATTTATTAGATTTCTTTACGAAATGGCACTCTGCAAGTACCTAACTTTTAAATACCGGAATTACTTTTTTAGCAAAAAGAATTATCTATTTCTTCATAATTTACTGTTCTAAATATAAATTTTATTAATATAGCAACTTACCACGGGGCGTGGACCTAGAATCTACGGGAATTGACTGCCGGTCATTTATGTAGATTGGAGGCCGTTTTTGGAATACATTTGCTTCGCATAAGGAGCGGTTATGGGTTGATAATAATTTATTATTAAGAACCCCAAAAAGCGTTACTAACATTAGATTTTTACGTAGTTTATCCTCTGAGGCTTATTTATCGTCGCTTTTTTGTGACAATAAAGCTATCCATCTAATGATTCAAATATCTGCTCCCAAAATATGCTTTTTTCTAAAATATTTAATGCTTTTATCTATAACAAGTCGCAAACTTATATGATTACAAACATTTTTTCGTAAAAATAATGGAATAAATCACTTAAAACATATTTAATTAAAATATTATCAATAATGTTATATTTTTTTTAAAACGAACTCGTAGCAGAAATCGCTTTGGTACCTACAGCATTTATTTGATAAAAGAAAACTGGTTTTTTGTGTAAGGAAGATTATTAATCTTAAAAACAAAATAGATTAATTGAGAAATCCCCATCTTGAATTTGTCTTAGTGACGTCACAACAAATGCAATACAATCTTTCCTTTTCCCCCTGAGTTTAGCAATCAGAGCTTACGACTCCACAATAATAATTCTCGTCTTGTAAAGAGCCAGACAGAATAGTGTCGCATCACAAAAAGTCATAATACTGAGAGATGTGAGCTAGAATTACCCTCGGATCATAATGGCGGCCTTTCAAACAGAATAAAAAATAAAGAAAATACTGAAAATGTGACAAACAACATTTCAGTAATGTAAAGTTATTTCATTTTTAGCCTTGTCTAGATTTCTTGCCAAGGAGTAAAAATGCGTCTTAGAATTTTTCATTTTTTTAAATGATTTCTTCAAGTTTTTTAATAACCATAAAAATCTATCAGGAATTTAATAAAAAAAATAACTCGATTCAATTATTATTTGTCGGCCTCCGCAGAGCAATGGCTTCAGCTTCGATTCCCGGTGAGAGCACAAAAATCAAAAGTGATTTTTCTCAAGCCGTTGTTTCTCAAATGATGTTGTTTTCCTCTATTCTTGGGCCTCCTGATGGTGATGTGTTTTACAATAATTGTCTCTTGGTCTTTCTTTTTTTTTTTAAATATAGATTGATTACTCAAAACGGAATTTCTGTTCCACGCAAATAAAAATATCACATTTGTTTACGTATTTTAAGACTAAAATAATCACAAAAATCATGTATTCGGCGGAGCTGATGGATGCGGGCCTTACGTGGGAGGAGGCGAGATAGCTGGCTGGTGGGGCTTTCACTGTAATCACAAAAAAGGTTTTATTGATTGAGTAAAAAGTGTATTTTGTATTATTTATTAAATTATATTTTATATAATTTATATTTGTTTTTTAAATATTTTTATTTAGTGGCAGTTGCAGTTTTGAAAATTATCTGACTGGGTGTGAACAGCTGACTTTAAATAAAAACAAACTTTTTTCTCCTTTTTTCCAATCATGTTAGTTAACGATATTCGTTATTATACTAACGCAGAATAACTTTAAAACCAACAGCTTTCGAAAGTTCATTTAGAGGTTTTCTTATCTAGTTTAGAACAATATACAAGAAGACAAGTTCCATGTAGTTTCATCCAATTTGTAATTCACGTTGAAGAGAGTGTTACTTAGCCTTAAAGCTCGGCATGCGGGTGTTTGCTTTTACTAACATCATCAAACGATACAAGATTCTACGTGGAATAAGGAACATTTTCCTTCATCTTTGAAACATTGTTTAAGGCAGATTGTTGACAGAAAGGAGATTTGATGATCTCGGCATAATATTAAGCAAAGTGAAGAAATTTACGTCAAAATTTTCCAAATTGCAAATATTTCTTTAAATACTAATATTATAACTGATTCCCACGCTTTTGTTTCAAAATAAATTATTTTATGCTATTGATTTTGTTGTTTATCAACAAACGGTAAAATAATGAATAATATGTCACTGATGTCAAGATCACTTAAGAATTTTATTTTGGTAATTTAAGCGTCATTTAGGTAATTACAAAAATTATTTTGGTATTTCTAAAACAGTAGACACCAAGGGTTGCTGTGTCCGTTGCCTCACCTCTGTGTTCCTTACAAAGGCAAACCACCGCACACCTAAAATTCTTTTAAGACTCCTATTCTCAAAACTCAGAAGTCTGCTGTCTTGGGCCCTAGTTAGGTGCTACGATTCGCAGCCATAGAGAAGAACAGGTGTGATGCAGGAGCTATAAAGGCGGCATTTAGTTTTAACCGAGTAAATATCCGATCTCCAGACAGCTTTCATACTGTTGAATGCGGCGCCCGCTACTCCAAGCGGCACTCCCAGTTCTTTCTGAACTCTGCCGTTTTCTGTCATGTACGCTCCCAAGTATTTGAAGCTCTCGACCCTTTAGGTGACTTGTCCCGACAAAGCCAGGGGGATCTGGGCATCTTGACACGAGCTGTTACACATGACATGGTTTTTACCAATGTTGATTTTTAAACCCATGCACGTGGAGTGCCAATTAAGCCCTATCAACAATAATTTGAAGGCCCCAGACTGATTCGTCAATAAGGACGGCGTCTATCTACGGCGATATCTACTGTCATCCGGCGAAGGCGTTTCGGCTGGCTAGGCCATATACTACGTATGCCTACCGAGAGCCTTAACCATGCTTGCCTATTTTAAAAGGCATCAGGTTCTTTACGTCCCGGTTGTCCACTGTTGACATTTCGTCGGCAGTTTGCGTCAGAGCTGCGGGACGTGGACTTGACTTGGGAGGATGCGCGGGAGCTGGCGGCTGATCGCTTGGCCGGGAGCGGATATGGTATAATGAATGAATGAATTTCTAAAACGTTTTTGTGAAAAAACATATATTAAAAACAACTGTTTTAAAACTAATAAATGTTTTACGAGTATGTCAGTTATTAGTGGTTTGATGCCAAAGAGTTTTGTATTGTTTGCATTTCGATTATATTACAATACGCAAAGTCTGTAAAAAGCTTAAGGAAAAAAATATCATATAAATTACTTTTTCAATTTATTGTAAGAGCCATTTTATTGAGATTTGGTTTGATGTTAATAAATACAAAATATTTGTTAAAGGTTATTAGATTAATTTTAATAACCCTTTCTCGAGTAGTTTAATATAATTACAAACTTCCTTAAAGACTTTCATTAGTCAATTTGGAATCCTTTTATAAGAAACCTTATTCTAATTTAGCCGAATACCAAAGAAAACGGCCGTTCCAAGTCAAAACACTGTAACCTACAAACCGACATGTGCCTTTATTTTACCGCGTATTATTGCTGTATGCCATCGAAAAAGGATTCTGATGTACCTATGTAAATTTTGACAATAGTTTTTAAAGGCATTATTTATCACAATTTCTCAGCGTTTTATTTCTACTACTACTCTCTCATATCCGCACCCAATAGTGCATAGGGCACTGCATTGTTGCAGAAGTGCAGCGAATCTTGATGATTTGTTACATGACGGCAAGATGATCAGTCCTACGACTGAGCCCCAGTCCAAGGTAAAATTATGTCGAAGTTGATTTTTTTTTAAAATCACATTTAAATTAATATTTCATTTTGCCCCCATCGGGAATCGCACCCGTGACCTCATGCATGGCAGCACAACGCCAATCGCTACCGCTACACCACTAGGTTGACGGTTTTTTTATTTCACTAGCTTTTTATAACTTAGGTACTGTATGTATACTAGTATGAATTTAAGAAAGAAAAAATATAAACATGTGTGTAACTACTTCACTACAACAGGCGTTTCCATACAAATTTTCTAAAAATTTCATAACACCACTTATCATCAAATTCCACCGTTTGAAGACTCCAGCGCTTAGGCCATTACACTCACACTTTGAAACGTATGACGTAGATGTCTAGTGATGATGTAGATGCCTAGTGAAGACGTATGAGTGACGTATAGAGTCACTAACTGTCACTAGGCAACACTTGGCACGGTGGTATTTTCAATTATGGAATGCGTTTTTTTCTCTGAAATTCTTTTCGGTACTATACTACATTTATAAACAACATGAATTTTTTTAATACATACAGTAGAAAAAAAAAATATTTTAAAGGTAACGTAGTTAAAATAGTTTGTAATATTTTTTTGACAATTTATAAGAAATTCTGCATCACAAAACCTTCATGTGATTGAACTTCCATTAATTCTTGTTTTCTTTAAAAATTTGGCTTTCTGAGTTTACAATCAAGATAAACGCGAAGTATGCCAATGTTTGAATTTTAATTGCGCGCCAAACTTTCGACTAATTTGGTTTTTGTTTGATCTGAAACTTGGAAAATGTCTGATTTTCCATTGCCGCAGATTTGCTCCTCTGTCATTACCACCGGATAAAATCGGTACTTGTTCATCTTATCTCAAATTACTACAAATACTTCACTACCTAAACTCTTCACAGTCTTCTGTTTGGTTCGAAACGTTGAGAAACTGGATTAATCGCTGCCTGATTCGAAATGAAATATTTGAAATCTTAAGTTATTGTTTTTTAATATTTCCTCGATGAAGTTTAAACGACTTTTATTAACTTTGTGATGGCGATATTGAAATTATTATTTATTTAATCGAGGATTCAAGATAAAGCTGGAAAGCTAATCACCATTAATAAATACACCGCTCCTTAATGAGAATTATTTAAAAGGCAGTAATTTTGCTACTCATAAGACTTAATTGAAACAACTTTTAACATGGAACAATAGTTACAATAATTGACTGCAAATTATTGGGCGATAGGCTCTATTCAATAAATCTATTTATCAAATTTCTACACTGTATTGCAAAACAACTACTACTACTTCTTTCCCTTATCCTCACCCAAATGGTGCATGGAGCACTGCATCGGTACACCGAGTGAAGTGTATCTTGATCATTTTATTACATGAAGGTAGGATGATCAGTCTTACGCTTCAGTACCAGTCCAAGTTATCACATATTTAATATAAATATGAAGATCACAAGTAAATAAACATTTAATGTTGACCCTTTGCGGGAATCGAACCCGCGACCTCATGCATGGTAGCCAAATGCGCTACCACTATGCTACAAGGCGTAAATATTATAGTATTAATCGGTGATTTTAATTACATATCTAATTATTACATTGAGACATTTTTTATCTTAATAAATTCCTATATTGCATAGAAAAAATAAGTGTTTTATAATACATTTATGAAGAAAATAAGTTATGAAGAAAACAACGTTTTTATTCTTTGGTCATATGGAGATCATTTAATTTCAATTATTTAAAATCAATTATAAACTCAATAATTAAAGTGTATGTGTATTTTTCGTTGTCGGATATTTACTCGGTTAAAACAAAATGCCGCCTTTATAACTCCTGCATCACACCTGTTCTTCTCTATGGCTGCGAATCGTAGCACCTAACTAGGGCCCAAGACAGCAGACTTCTGAGTTTTGAGAATAGGTGTCTTAGAAGAATTTTAGGTGTGCGGTGGTTTGACTTTGTAAGGAACTCAGAGGTGAGGCAACGGACACAGCAACCCTTGGTATCTACTGTCATCCGGCGAAGGCGTTTCGGCTGGCTAGGCCATATACTACGTTTGCCTCCCGAGAGGCTTAACCATGCTTGCTTATTTTACAAGGCATCAGGTCTCGGCGTCCCGGTCGTCCACTGTTGACAATTCGTCGGCAGTTTGCGTCAGAGCTGCGGGACGTGGACTTGACTTGGGAGGATGCGCGGGAGCTGGCGGCCGATCGCTTGGCCTGGAGGCAGTTTGTGGATTCCATATGCTTTACATAGGGAGCGGAAATGGTATAATAATGAATGATTTTTTGTTGTTGTTGTTAATTTATTGTACAGATGCAATAGTCTAAAGTCTGTTTGATGCATAATTCTTTTATGATTTATTCATACATTCGACATATACTACCTTCATTAATAGTTTTGATTAAAATATTGTAAACACTATACATATATCTATTGTATACTATGAAGGTTTGTATGATTGCCTTTTAGAAGCTAGTCTACGAAGTTCATATAATTTTTGTAAATGAATTTTCAAAAAACTAACAAGTCTGAATGCTTTTTCTGTAGCTGTAATGATTTCAGTCGTATTTCAGGATTTCATGCACGTGAAAGTTCTGAAAGTTCCGAAACAACCGAAATTCAATATTTTATCGACGGCGACAAATCCATTAAGCGGGGAAAAATTTACATCATTAATTTGGCAAAGGCAATTGATGGCGTGCGTGCGTGATCCCAAATAGCGTCGCAGCGTATCGGGGGTCGGATTCCGATACTGGAATACTAACGCCTCGTTACCTTTTACCGTCGCGTCGCCATGCAATACTTATGAGAAACGAATGGTTCAGATTAAACTTTGTACTTTAGGCAGACATTTAAGGGAATGAAAAAGTTTGTACTGTAAAAATGTACTTACGAGTATCTAGGTACGCATAAAAATACCTACCTTCACTTCATTTCAAGATCATTAAGCGAAAATTATGGGGAATGTATTTTGTATAAAAAGCTAATCTCTTTAGGATTATTAATCGATTATTATTTAATTTTGAACAAAATGATATCATCATCTTTCCATATCCGCTCCCTAATGTAGAACATGTAAATTTTTACGAAATGCCTCCAAGCGATCGGACAGCCAGGACACGTGCATCCTCCCAAGTCGGTCCAGGTCCCGTAGTTTTATGTAGGTAAAATATTTTTTTTTTTTAATAGAGACACAGGTGTTTGTTAATAAAAAAAATAATTTAGAAAAAAAAATAATAAATTGTGTAGGTGTTATTGTTTCGCAATGGAAAGTACGAGTAATGTATAACTATTTTCATCGGAATTTTGCAGTTTTGTAGACACAATGTTTCAACGTTTTCTAGCAAGTGTAGATACTTATGTACAGAATGTTTTATTTTTTAATCGGCAAATCTGGAATTAATGGGGCCAGTTAAAAGGTACAGTATTTTTAATGCCAATGTAGGTCCTTCCGTATAGTCCCTTTTTACAAAGTAGAAACATACAGATGTTTCTACGTAATTACTACGTTTTTTGGATCTTACCACATCATAAAAATTTTAAGCTATTACCAAACTCGTATTTCAACAGCATTGAAAAAAAATCAACAAAATTGTATCAAAACTTCATTACGTGAAAAAGAATTTTATTTGACAGGGCAATTGTTATTCAAACGTGATCCCTCGTGAAATCTGTTTTATTCCATTTTTAAAAATATTTTTTGGCATTATCTAATCCACAAATGATTTTTCCGTTTAAACTTTTCCAACGATCGTTTTAACGAGCAAATGGATTATCTTGTTATGAAAATCATTATGGCAATTTACGTTCGGCTAAGTACTCATTCCAACTGGAAGTGCGAATCACTACCTTATATCCCTAGCCCTAGCAATCCTGTATTAGCAAATCGTTCCTAATAAGTCAAGAGCTACGTGCTTAGAATAGTTAACGTCCCATTTTGCATGTAAAACCAGATCTCGGTTTGTGAGGAGAACCGAGCAATTGTCGGATCGGCTTTTGAACCATGCCCCAAAAAACTTCGTGTAAAAGTGGTGGGAAAATTTTATGGGATATTCCCGCCAAATGTGTGGGGATCTAGAAACAGAATGTCACCCGGGCAAACGTGTTTGAAAAAACTATGTTTCTTGCAACGCTCCTTAAGAAGAAAAGTTATTTCTTGACATAAAGTTTTTACGGTGATGTACCGAACCATGTTCTCAAAGTCCTCAGATATTTATGGGTTTGCATTTGCCGCTCTCTAAATACACGACGTAATTTATATTTCAAAAATTGTTTGTATTATTTATGATTAACAAACTAACACCATTAGTTGCTCGTAGATAAATTGTAACGACTTGAAATTCTAAGTGTATTTCATTTGTATTTTTTTTTAAAAGAATTCCCTAACGATTGGCAAAAATTTAAAAAGAAGTAAGCGCTTTCGCCTTGTACATAAGTATTACATTGTAAGGTTTAGAATCGATAAATGTTTAAACAAGCTTGATGTTTTATATAACTATATAACTTCAACTACTACTTTCTCTTATCCGTACCCAATGGTTCATAGGGCATTGCATCGGTACACCAAGTGCAGTGTATCTTGATCATTTTATTACATGATAATAAGATGATCAGTCATACGCTTCAGTACCACTCCAAGGTAACTCACATGAAATATTAATATGAAAATCACATGTTAATAAATATTTTATGTTGACCCCCTACGGGAATCGAACCCGCGACCTTATGCATCGTAGCCAAATGCACCACCACTATGCTATGAGGCGTACAAAGGCAGATCTTTCAAAACCTCACAGGTCATCATAATGGTACGGATATGGATCCGCTCCCCATGTGGAGCATATGGATTCCACAAACTAACTCCAAGCATAGCTAGCTATCGGCCGCCATTTCACGCGCATCCTCCCAAGTCAGACGCAAACTGCCGACGGATTTTCAACCACCCTTAATGATTTATTAAAATATTATTTTTACACATAAAACGTGCAATACGATTAAATATGAAAGAAAAGAGATAAATGATTTCTTCGATTACCTTGTTTTGAAATTTAACTGAACTTGGTATATTTAAAATTTGTTTGACAGCACCGCTTACATTTTTACTGTTTACGCCGTCAATATACACGATATTCAAATATTTTTTATTATCAGATTATGTCTTTGTTTCTCCTTGATTATTACCGTTGAGTATTCTAATCTTAGAGTAATGACGCGCCAGGCTATAGAGAGGCCCTTTCGCCGTTTCCCATACAGCGGAGGCGTTGCAAATTTTTGGTTAGCGACAACTTCACTCTGCTGGCGGCCATTATTATTTGTTTGACAACAGACGCGTAACGTCACTTTCGTAACGTCACTTTCGTCGCTTTGCTAGTAAATAACGTGGATACTTCCTGATTTTATCAAAAAACGGCAATGGTGAATTATTGTAGTATGCTTGGTTGTAGCAGTAAGAGTGTCAAAGGTGTTAAAGGAGTCACATTTCACAGGTAATTGATTTCGATAAATAATTATTTTGATTTACATTGATTTTGGCATATATTGTCCTAACATGGGTATTGTTTGTATGAAAACTTTCCTTTTATCAACATATTTACATTATTTACCAGTTTTTCTTAATTTAGGTGACCAATTTGTAAATTAAAGTATGTTTACTGTTGATAGTGACAGTTGATTACTGTCGATATGCCAAGGCCGCATTAGGCATTTGTAAAACATTGGCATTTGTTTTGCTGCAAACTATAGCCAACTTCGTGTTTTGACAATCATATAATGGTTTTTGACCGTTAGGGCCCCTCTATAGCCTGGCGCGTCATTACTTTAAGGTTCTAATATTAACGGATTCAAATTACGAATTCCGTTAAAAACCAAGTTCACATCAATTAAATGCACACTCCAGCCAGAATGCATCCAGTGGCGTGGGGGAGATTTGTCTCAAGTGTCCCTCTCACCTGTTCCCGTCTCGCTCTCAGTTTTTATCTCCTGAAACAAAAGGCCGGGCCGAGTCGTCTGGGGCCCCTCTATCTCGCTGATCTAATGCGCCTTTGTGGCTGCGCCGCCCCTGACGCCCGAGGCTATGCCGGATTTGTACGACTTTGAAACGGCTGTTTAATATTATCTTAACAGTTTTCTGTACATTTGAAACCTGTATAGATTTCATACATCTTTTAAAAAATACAATCTCAGAAAAACTGTTTTCTAATAACTTATTGTTTATTTTGTTAAAAATTCAAAACTTTGCCGTTCGGAAGCAAAGTTAGAAATCTCTGTTTTCACTGAAGCTCATAATCGCCTAAAACTGATTAGCGTTGTCTTTTCCCCCATGTGTTCCCGTACCAAAATAGTTTTGGCCTATTATGAGCCTTAGTGAAGACGGAGATTTCTAACTTTGCTTCTTATAGTCTCAAATATTGATTTTTGGTTAAACCACACATTACTTTATTAAATAAATAAAGATTTTGAACAAAGAAATAGTCGAGAATGGACGACGCCAACGTGCGACGGACAGAAATCTTTCAGGATCTATAAACCCTATAAGTACACATATTATGTTAGGCCAGTTTACTTAGCAACTCGAAAGTTTTTTTTTTTCAAATTTTTTACACATCATATTTTTACATTCAATTATTGTAAAGTTAAAAGAAGTCTTAAAAATAGTTTATATGAGTACATATTTATTTAGGTAATTTTATAAATAAACACAAATAAATAATCGATATTTTATTTTGATAAAATGCATTCTACCTACCTATATTCACGAGAAAAAGATCGGAACGTGTTCAAATTTGTATTTATGTCGTCAAATCTCTAGTCCGATGTGGTGTAATTTCAGTCGGTGACATAAGCTCGTATTATTCTAGCATAAGGCTCAAGATTTCGAGATTTTGTGCTTGCTACATGACTGTCCTAGAAAGGTTCAATTGTCTTGAGAAAAGAGAAAAATGTTTCAAAGATAAGCGGTCATTTCAGCGGTCAGCAGCCCAGATCCTAATTTAAAAAAGAGCTTCTAGACATATTTTGTAATAATAATAATCATATCATATGCGCATATGGAGCATCCTTTGTGCAGCATATGGATTCCACAAACTGCCTCCAAACTTAGTGATCAGACTTTCCCGTACACGTCCCGTAGCTCCCATAGCAAACTGTCGACGGATTGTCAGCAGTAGACGTCAAGGAAGCCGAGAACCGGATTATTTTATAATTTTGATATATATTTTTTGTTGTTGTATGAATTTGGATATATAACCTTTCGGAACACATTGCAGTGGCTGATCGGCCCAGATGATGGATATTAACACAAGAAAAACAAAGTATTTTAAAGACCATCAAAATCTACGTGCTTTGATATTTTATCATTTTTTCGTGTGCGATATCGATTTTGTTTACGAATAAATTAAGAGTAAATTCAGTCATAAAATTAAACACTTTTCAATTTTTTTTATATACGTAGGCTACCTTCTGTTAATATTATGAAATTAACCTTTCCAAACGACTATCAATAATTGATTGATTGGTACAGACGAAATCTCAAGCTTCCATTTTTTTTTAAACTTTTAACACGTAAATAAAAAATATGTTCATTTGTACTTTTGGAATAAACGAAGCGGACTATTGAAAAAGCTTATAATTGCATGACGCGGATAAACTCCAAAGAAGAGTTAAAGTTGAACCAAGTTGTATTATTATATTTTACGTTCTATCAAATTTCTCATTATTTTCGGGCTTTAAGACTTCAGTTTGGGCTATGAAATACAACTAGTCCAAATTTTTCAAGTTATAATTTTTCACCGGGCGGATCATAATCCATCTTGAGGATAATCACCTGAAGCAATGAGCTACGCTGACATCACAGCCTAAAGTAAATCGACAGTCATCTGTCAGCTCTTCTCACTCCCCCTTTCGGCCGGTCCGGCAACAGGGGCGAGAGAGATAGCGGTATAACTAATTTGGACCGACCCCGTATCTCCTTTTTTTTCAAATTTAATCCCCTTTCCGGTGATATGACAAATTACACAAGCCTATGAAAAGATTTATCCTTCCAAGCGGAATGAGGAATTTATCTTACTTTATAAAACAATCAGGTATATTTTATAATTATAATCCTTTAAAGTGAGTCACCTGCTTTCTTTTATATAGGCAGGATAATCCTCAAAGATTTATTTTAAAGAATCCAATAATCCTCATCGGATTCCGAATCTCATCCTCCGGAAATAATTTCAATAAAGGTTTCTTTACAACTAAGGATATATTAAAATATAAAAAATGTGTTTCTATTATACAATATCGCAGAAAGAATTAAAATAAAATCATTTATTTAATTATTGAATTCAATAACAATTAATATTGTAGAAATAATTATTTTGAGTATTGTAGACTTTCATATTAATATTTCATGTGTGATACGTTGGACTGGTACTGAAACGTAAGACTGATCATCTTGCCTTCATGTAATAAAATGATCAAGATACACTGCACTTTGTGTACCAATGCAGTGCCCAATGCACCATTGGGTGCGGATAAGGGAAAGTAGCAGTAGTAGTAGAAAGTAAAATAGCATTGGAGAATTTTAAATGAAATTGGCGTTGGTAAATTTTGTTTTTTTTTTTCAAATCGAACTTTGTTTGTTTCAATCCGCATTTTGTATCAAATATGTACGTATGTCAATTTCACTTAATATCTGAAGTAAAAGATGGATAGAAGCTTAGAACTATTTAAAATTTTAAAAAAAATTCCTTGGTAAAAATCGTTCGTTAAATTAGTTCACCTTTTGATAATCACCAGTTTTAGCTAAAAGATAAAAGAGATGCTTATTCTCCGTTACCTCAAAACACGGATCATTAACGTTAATTTCACGCAACGTCGAATTTTCTCACCCAGATTTTCCTAGAAATTGAAACTGCCATTAAATTTGTCATAATATAGCCTACATTGAAGCGATAAAGCCGAAATTAGTAATACCGCGTTTTGTTATTCTTGCAATGAGCCTTTTTTTGTTCCTGGTTAATTTTATTACAAAAAAAGCTTTAAAATTAGAAAATAATAATTTTATTAATTACGAGTATAAATAAAATAAAATAAATATTCATTGAACTTTTAGAACATTTATATTAAAAATAATAGTTTGAAGAATGTATGTGCCTGCTTGCGTGCTTACGATGTATTTTAAATGTGAAAAAGTCACTTGATAATCCTATTATTATCATATAAAATACTTTCTTGATAATTTTTCTGAACTGAACTGAACGTGCAGAAATAAAATAAGAAAATAATTTTGTTTTAATTTCAGTTTCATTTCAGTTCAGTGCCGCAATACGGCGTTTGTTTATGAAAGGTTTTAATATAAACTTATAACACTCAATATATTATAAGTAAAATAATAAAAATAAAACAAGTTAACAAGAAAATGTTACAAGCTAAATATTTCTAGCAAACTTCACTAGATTCAAGTTAGTGTGGCGACTCCGGTCGACGAGTACCTAATCAGTAGCGAGTCAGAACTCACTTCGCCACTTTCGTCAATTATCGCGCAGCGGTTCGATACCGGAAGCACTAGAGTATGGACACACAAGCGCTATAAAAGACCGCGCAATCCAAAGCCCGTTCTTCCTCCCTTTTTCGGCGCTCTGACTGGTGGACGATTACTGAAGATTAGATTAATTTTATAGACTCAGAACCGCGTGTTAAATAGTGTTCGTTAAATAAACTAGATTCTTGTCAATCGTTATAATACAATATCTTTTGTAGTAGTAATTAGTGCTAAACCGATTAAACAACGTTATCCTCAATGTAAGTACAGTGTTTTCTTTATTAGTGCAATATTATATGTGGAACCTTCTTCTCGCCACCTTCTAAAAGGAGCGTAGCGGAGCTGAGGGACTGGAGGTCAGAGGAAGCCGACCGAGATCGATCACAGGTCCCGGCGGTTGGGTATTGTTGGAGGCGCTAGCCGAAACTACCTGGTACGGGGCACGTGGGAACGCTGCAGATCCACACGGTGCCCGTAGGTAACGAAGCCCACCTTGGTAATCCGAAACCTCATCATCACCCCAGCACCCGCATTAGTGTATCTGTTCTGAAGTAGCTAGTGCAGATTAACATAAAGTATAAATAAAAGTAAAACTATAATATAAAAATATAATGAAAATTATTTAAAAGTTATAAAAATAAATCTAAATAGATTTACTTTTCAAACGAGGAACCTTTACACAAAAAGATGGAAAAACCTTTCTCAGTTGGAGAAAAACACCGTATTCATTTATGTTTACAAGATCTTTTTACCCTATTTTCCCGAACGAAAAGCTGGGATAAATTAAAAGACGGGATTTGTTAAATTTGTTTCGCCATTAATGCTAGCGTTTCCTGTTAGTAGGTTAGAACTCTCATCGAATATCCTAGAACAGGTCATCTCTCTAAACTCTTAACGAACTCTTACGTTGTCAGCATCCCTTACGTTTCTCGTTTGAGATTGATTCCATCTTCTTTCATCCCTTCCATCTCAAAGCAATTTGTCTTAAGTGACCTTTAGCTGATTGGCAAGGTGAAATGTCTTCACTCTGTTCTCATTTGTCACCGGATTCACGTTCGTTAAACTGCCCCAAAGGTTTTATTACAAGTTGTACGTCAAACAATCTTTGATCTTTATCCCTTAGTTTATTTTTTGCGCCGCTTCTCTGTTAGAATAAAAATTAACTGTGCCAGGAAAGTTTGAACGCTTTTGTAAATTAGGATACTTCTTAAGCCATTTGTACCTTTCCTTTTTACGTCTTATCTTGGGTTGATATTTTTGTATCAAATTAAAAATATTATTAATAAAAAACGTAAAATTTATTTTTATCGTGTTTATTTTACCGATTTATCGGTTATTGTGTGTGATTCTGACTGATAATGTTACCTTCATGTAATAAGCAAGATAAACTGCATTCTGTGTATCGATTTTGTGCCCTATGCACCTTTAGGTGCGGATAAGGAAAAGCAGCAGTGGTAGTTATTTTAACAAACTAATCTAACCACATTTTTATTTCCTTACTGTTTTTAATTTAAGAAAGTCAGCGGTCTGCATATGAAAATAGGAAACATGTCATAGCAGGAGAGGGATTTTAATTCAATCCAAAAAGGTCCGTGAATCCAACACTGGATTGAACAGACTGTTAAAAATTAGTACACATATTTTTTTCATATTTTAATTTATATTCTTCATTTGAATTGTCTTATATACATCACCGAATAAAGTATTCTAATTTCGATGATAAACATATACTTATTTATTTACAAACACATTTTTGTACATGGGATCGATATACAACTTTAGAACAACCAGATGTATGGAGAACAAAGGTATTAAAATCCAGAGCCTTACAAAATAATCCGATAAAAGTACAACAGGAACAAAAAAGTTAACCAAACCCTACACCGAGAAAAAAAAATCTTCAAGAACTCTCAACATTTTTACTGAAAGCCTAAAGTTATCTTCACCACTTACTAGGAGAAACTTTAAGCCTTATAATTTCACACGTTCAGGACTCTCCACTTCAAACCCTTAAAACCTTGAATACTTAAAACGTATCCTGGTTGCAAGCAGCAAGTTGATAATCCTAATGCAAATATTTTTCGCAATTTGGTCAGACTTGATGAGGAATATCTGTGCCATTTTTTCACACAGTATTAACGGTCTGTTTGGTTTGATTAGGTGCCTTAATTTTGTTGGTTGGTTTCTTGTAAAAATGTAACAGGGGGTGAAGTTGATAGGACACGCTCGACCACTAGAATATGACGCTCTTATCCTTCACGGACATCCATTTACAATGCTTAAATTTTTGGAAACTCATGCATTATTAAGGGGTAGTGATAGACCTAAACAAGATTTTCGGCCGAAAGGAATTTCGGCTTTTGTTTGGCCAACACTGAAAAAGCAAATAATAAATTATGTATTTAATTAAATGTGTACGTTGTTTAATTTAATATGCTTAAAATATGCATTTTTGACACTCGGTGTTATTTTTCTTTGCACTTATTATGTCGCTTGGTAACCTTCGGGTTTTATTATAAAATAGCATCGATATTTTTCTTCTTAAAATATCAAGTCAACGCTGTATATTGTGTGTTAACTTTTACAAATATGTAAATACTTAAAAAGTATATTTGTATACTTAACATAATCATGATCATCTTTGATGATGACTTGCAACTTATTATAACGGCTCAAAGGGCTTATTATTATACTTGTAATGTTTACTTATTGTGTATGTGGGTGCTTGCAAAAATTCAGACGGCATTAAATTATGGTATTTGAACTCTTAGCGAAGAACTGCAACCCTTTAACGTTAGGGTCGTTTCCCCTCGGCCCATTAAGTCTGTACTGGACGTTGGAGTAAACCTGTAATGTTTTATTCGTTAAGGATCATTTTCCTTTGCAGCTACAAACAGTCCTCTGTACTAAGCTACCCTTAGCTCCGAGGGTGGTGGCTCCTGATACACGGTTTAACTTTAATCCATAATAGTATACACTTTTATACCGTGGCTTGGACAGATAAAATATTATCTTCGTGGGTGTTTGCCTTAGGTGACTGTTTGGACTTCGATATGAAAATATTATGGAAAAGTTTGGGATGAAAATTAAGGTGCTTGTAATTCCTTAAAAGTTGCATTTGAAATTACCTACTTGTTTTTATACAAATATATTTAAATATTTATTGCCTACCTAGTCAATGCTACGTACTAGTTTTTGCCAGCCTTTTTCCTCAGTCTTCTTTATTTTTTTTCAACCTACATAGTTTTAATTTTAGTAAATTTACAACAAAAAGATTTCATATAAGTAATACCTTTATTAATTCACGGTACCAATCAAATTATTAAGAGGAATCTAGACATCACATCGACGTTAGTCAATAGGTGAAAATCATTATATTAATAAAACTTACGTCTTCTATCTAGTTAAGTTACATCATAAAATGTATATAAAAACTGACTGAACACTGACTTTTCATTATTTTAAAAGTTATTATTTTTAAAAGTAAGTATAATTTTCTGGTTCTTGCTCTTTTAGTTATGAGTGACTCATCTCATTATTATCAACATCATATTTTCATCTAATGTAACCTATAAAATCGTGATCTTTGTATCTCAAGAATGTTAATATTCCAAATGATTTATGCTATCAACACGCTTTTTTATCATATTTTAAGATCTTCCAATGTACACTTTATTCATCACCTCAGAAGATACGTGTCATTTATTCTTCTTAGTGTCATAAACAACGCCTACTGAAAACTTTGCAGCGCGTGTACTTCCCTTGATATGAGCTTTATGGCGTATTATGACTCGGCAGTATTATACACGCTGTCGTAGCGCTGTGCTCAAATGAATACACTATACTTGGCATTCTTGAGATTACGATAAAATGTACATACACATCTATATTGTATTGTGTAGGTAAATTTTCTGCTTAGAACATGAATATTCCTACAAACCTTACAAAAAAGAAGGACGAAAGTAGATTGAATGCAGTTGAAATGCGATCTCTCAGGCGAATGTGTGGTAAGACTATGTATGATAGGTGTACAAATGTCGAAATTGTCAAAGCAAAGGCTGAGATAAGATTATCGACAAAATTAAGAAAGGGCTTTTACGATGGTTTGGTCACGTGGAGCGAATGAGTGATGAAAGAACGGCTAAAAGAAGTTTAAATGCAAGTGTGCCTGATGATAGAGAAGCCGCGGAAGGCCGAGAAAGACATGGCATGATCAAGTAAAACAAGTGCTTTAGGCATGTACGAAGTCGGAATAATCGACGTGCGTGCATGAGAAGATGTATGAATGTGGAGGAATGTCTGCCTACCCCTTCGGGGAAATGGCGTGATGGTTAGTTAGTTAGTTAGTTACTAAAATATGTAATTAGGTTTAATTTTAAATGAGTCATATTAATGAGGGTATTTCACTCAAATAATCGCAAAATCTAAAAAATGTAAGCGTGATGATTTAAAAGTCTTATACTTATAATTGTTAATTTTTAAAGTTTAAAATCATTAAGAAAATTTAATGCAACGTTAATGGAAGTCAGCACAGTCACGTAAGGGTTGAATTTTTAAATAATATAAAGTTACAAGGGTTTCGATAGTTCTATTAAAATTATTTTACATCTCATATACATGATTTATTTAAAGATAAAACAATTTTGAAGGAATCTCAAAAAACATATTAACAAAAATATTCAATTACCAGTTTTACGTTAGATACTAATTTAGCCCAAAATTTTTTAAATACTTGTCACTATTTTCGCTCACGTTAGATAGGTGAACATTATAATAATTCCTAACCTCGATTAAACCCCATAAACCAACATTTAAGGTTATGTTATTTAAATACAGTAGCTCTAACTCGGAATACGTAAAATAGTTCATTCGAGTAAAACGCAAGTAGCTTTACATTGAATTACGATATCATAAATAATAATTTGACTAGATTCAAAGGTATCGTGGTAATGTACCTACCCTTACTATATTCTGTACAGTAACTGAAGTATGACTTACAAAATGGATATAACAAGCTACAAATTTGTTCCTTACACTACATTAAGTGCAAATACGTAGATTTTACATTGCTTTACAACCGAGTACGCCTTGGCCAATTTGGTTCTGAGACCAACTGCATAATGGTAATTTTATATCGTTGTCAACTTTAGCGATTATCATATATCACATTGCATTGGTGGCGTTCCACAGTGCAGTGGATAGCAATAAATACAGCCGCTGTTGCAACCAACAATCCCTACTGCAATTGATTTCTTGCTTGCCATCATTTGAGTTACAAGCGGCAAGCGTGAATTGTCAGACTCCGTTTCAGAATTTGGCAGTTCGTCAGTAAATCAAAAGCATCAGAAAAATGATTCATTAAGCTTGTTGTGCGGTGTATCGTTAGCTCATCCATGACTCACAGAAGGCAAAAACTTTGCACATACCAAACCTTGCTTTTTTTAAACCAATAAACCATTATAATAATGTATGGCAGGTAATTTAAATCAACGCTACGCTTCATTTTTAAACCTCAATGTAAAAAGTTAATAGATAAAAATGTATTGTAAATTAAATTATATAATTTTATTACATATTCCACTGTTTATGTTTAAAATTCTCGTTACATCAATTTTTAGTTTACGTACCTAAGTGTACTATTTTTAGTTTACGTACCTAAGTGTACTATTTTTAGTTTACGTACCTAATTTTAGTACTAATTTTAGTTTACGTACCTAAGTGTACTATTTTTAATTTACGTACCTAAGTGTACTATTTTTAGTTTACGTACCTAAGTGTACTATTTTAAGTTTACTTAACTAAGTGTACTATTTTTAGTTTATGTACCTTAGTGTACTATTTTTAGTTTACGTACCTAAGTGTACTATTTTTAGTTTACGTACCTAAGTGTACTATTTTTAGTTTACGTACCTAAGTGTACTATTTTTATTTTACGTACCTAAGTGTACGATTTTGTTAGTCCATGTCTATCTTCTACACGACTTTACTTTCTCATATAACAATACATTTCAAACAAAATAAAATGATATAATTTATAACTTCTAAATGTTGGTGAACCAAACCACCAATTAAATTTGTGTTCTTTCTACCTGTTGGCGTATGTATATTTCAGCGATCCTAAAGAGCTCTATTATCACTAGGTGGACACTCCCGACAGCGTGCTGCAGAGCGGAATGCTCGGTTTCTGCCCTCCCGGAGACACTGCCCTGAGGTCCATGGTGGATCCCAGGGACTATGATCGTCTCAGATACTTCCAGATGAACGGAGGCGCCCCCAACACTTTCGAAGAAACAATCCATAGGGTGAGAGAGGAGCCACTCTGACACCCTTCACTCTAACCCAAGAATTGCCTGATCTTGGATTTAGAAAACTTGTATATTACACCATTTCTTATAGGGTTATTGGAATAATAGATGTTTAAACGCACGATACAGTATTTATCATTCTTGAAACACGATGCCTAATATATTGCGTCAATTGCAATACGTTTTAGTTAATTTATACCTGCAAAGTACATTAGGGCTATTATTTCTATTAGCACTTGTGTACAATCACTTATAAATTCTGTAAAACGCTTCGTATTTCACACGTTACATTAATTTTTCCTATTTTATATTGATTATATATGTAAGCGTATTGAACAACCTTCAGTAAACAATAAAACACATGAAACAGTGCATTTTTTTCAAGTTTATCTGTTCGTTGTTTTAAACTTCGTATTGGATAAACTCGTAGAAAAATACACGGTTTTACTTGTTTCTATTACCAATGATTGCTCAATTCGCCTACGAATCACCAATATAATATGTAAAAGCCCAATTATTACGTAGTAATTTATGTTGTGTCTCGATGTCTAAATGGTACGCATGTTTGCTTAATGATCTTTTGAGTTCTTACTGGTTTCTGGTTTCTTGTATTTTAAAATTTCACGATGGACATTTAAGGCGCACGTTACCATAAACATAATATGTACCGTTAAGAACACGTATCAATCCATAATTACTTTAGAAAATTATTGTCTTATTGTTTAAAAGATACGCATGTCTGCATGTTGATGAACTTTTTAAATTTCTTCGGTTTTGTGGTCTGTTCTTTTTATTTTATTTCAGAATTGATGTCTAAAGCTCATGTTTATTTTACTATCCAACAATTCCGTTATTATTGTCTCGGAGCTAATATACGCATGTTTTTAGTTTGCAAATTATTTAGTTTCATGGTATTTTTTTTACAAGTATTTTTTCTGGAATCGGGATATTAAACCACATTTTCTATCTGTCCCAAAAAAATTGCGCTTCGCACTTTATTCGTATTTATTTATATTTTTTCAATGGCTATTGCATGAGGTTTATATTTTACTTCATTTTTCATGATAAATCATGTGAAACTACTATAAAATTAATGCACTTTTCAAAATAATTTTCGATTAAATTTACGTTTCCATTGTAATGGTAATGTTGTGTAAGAATTCTGTGATTTCCGTCGAAAATAATGGTTAATTAATTTTTTAATTAAAATAATCTAGAATATCTTTAATCCGGTAAAAAATAACTTACCGTAAATTAATATTGATATAAAATACATGTATGTAATTGAAAAATTATATATGTTTATTTATTTATTCGTTCTTTCATATTATTAATATTTTTATAATATTTTAAAATGATAATGTTCCCTCACTGGGGTATCCCGTGCCGAGGAAAACATTTTATTATTTATATAATAGCTAAGTTTTTTTTCTATTTTTATGTTTTTTTTCTAATGTTTTAACGTAGAGTTCGTATTCGTCTTCAATTAAATAAGAGTTATTTTTTAAATTTTGTACTTGGTTTGCACTTTTTGGGTTACATTAATTTCTGATATTTCAAAAGTGTATGTAAATATATATAATCTATTAGCATCTTTCTTACTATCTTTTGCATAATCAAGTACATTCATGAATACATTAAAAATGTCAGCAACGTTCTCAAACAATTTTTACTGCTTTATTGCTGAGATGGATATTATACAAAATATTTCTGGGTTCAGATAATGTCAAAATCTCATAAGAAATTCCAGTAAAAACGTAAAAAAGTATAGCCATAAGCTATAACGCAGATCCGTAAAATCGTTTTACGACATACATGATTATCGCACGAGACGCGTTATCTGTTGTCCAGTCAGACCCTTTGTTCACACAAGACGATCTAGAATACTACCCGTTCAAAACTAAACAGCTTCATTATCCGTCCTTATCTAACGCCTTGAGCTTTACAGTAGAGTAAGAAAGCTCGCAAATTTAAGGCGTCTTGAAATCGTACAATTTTCTAACGGTTTCCTTGCATGACCAGTTTTCATCCCTGACGATTTCGTGGGATAATCATTTGTTCTCTGTGAGGAACTTTATGACTATGAAGCATTTTTTAAGCTTTATGTGTATTTATGACTTGGAAATATTCCTTTATTGCAAAATATTTTCGAATTTCTAATAGAATTTACGCTTCACGTACCCAATTTCACGTTACCCTATTTTCTGTTATTTATGGCATGGTTTAATCATTTCTTGTCTCTGGGCATCCCTTGCATGGATCACTAAATTTAATCAACTTTTTATCTACAAATTTACTTAGAAATGTTTATTTTCTTAAGATTTTTTGGATGAATTAAGTAAATTCACAGTTTAATGTGAAATGTGTTTTATTTTCAGTTAAAAGTACAGGAAGCGATGAAGAAAAAAGAAAAATTTCATAGGGAACATGAAGAGGTATGGGCACACAAAATTTTCAAAATTTTATTTTGGGGACCTTGGTCATGCATGTCATATTATTTTTTTATTATTTTGGCACAATTTCACAAATGATGGTTATATTCATAAAATATTTTGATATTAAAAGGCACTTATCATGTTACCAAAACGATTTATCGATACGATACGATACGAGCTAACTGATTTATCAAACCTTTACAATATCGGAAAAATATGTACCTAATAGTAAATTGATAAAATAACAAATGATTATAATTTTCAACCTTTTGGATCACATAATCTAAGGGTATCGAACTGAAAAAATCTTTAGTTGTATTTTTATTTTCAATAATGAATTATGAGAAATATGAAGTTTTCATAAGCACATCAGTTTATCGTAACTCTTCATAGTTCTAAAGTAATTAATAAGAAAACTTTCATTATAATATAGGTAGCTAAATTTAAATCCATTCTCCCTTAAGAAATAATAGTTCTGCTCCATCTTTGTTTTGGAAACTATATTCTTATGTGTTTTGAAATTAATTCTTAAAAGATTATTGTTTGTTATTATTTTATTTATATTTATTTATCTCAGGTAAATTCATCAACATTTAGGTAATTTTGTGTCATCTTCGGTACAGGGATAACTTTGGCCAACTTTGATACAAACAATACTGCGCCAGTTGTGACGAATCCCCTTTGAAATATGAGTTTATCGTTGTAAATTGCATTATAAGCCGTAGTAAAACGGGGAAAGTGAGGCATTCCGAAACTCTTGAGTGCCTTATTACCGTCTAAAACTTTATAAATTGGGGATAATAATGTTTCTTCAACGTGTGTTTCCGCATTTTAAAGTGAAATTTCTGGAAATAAGTTTTGTAACGGACGTCTTTTGCGCTTAGTTTCGTTTCCGAGATGAGACAAAGTCAGACATTTGTACTGGAAACTTTCTATTTAAGTTAATTCTCGTGTTTTCCTTGTTATTATTATTAAGGGAACAAAAGTAACTATTACCATTCAAATGGCGGTATGTATTTCAACATTTCTCCCACCTTACGTTACTAAACTATGGATTAAGTCATTTGAAATGTTGCAGAATACACAATAAATTTGAATAGTATGTTTACAGTTCGGTTGATAATCGAATGAAGTAATGGCATAGGTAATCATAGTTGGTCGGCCAGTAGCTCAATCACAGATTATTGCCGACGTGCTTAAAAACGTGCTAAGCATTTGACCGATCACAATGAACATACGTTCATATCACGGTCGCGTTGCCAAGCACCATAGATAAAAGGCATACTTCGTCAAATGTTTCGTTTTATTGCTTTCTCAAATTTATTTAAAGCAAATAAATGGCATGAAAAATTGTGCACAAAAACAATTAAAACTCAAAAAAAATAAATTATTTTACTTAACTTACAGTTTAAGCGTATTTTCCATATTTAAAGCGGTAATTAATAATCCCGATCGATAACTTTTAACGCGATCATTGTGATCGCGAAAACGTTTAACATCGTGAGAAATCGTTATCACGTCGCTTATTAGCACGTCGATAGTCATCTGTGATTGAGCTACAGGTGGCATAGTGGTAGCGCGTTTGGCTTCTGTGCATAAGGTCTCGGGCTCGATTCCCGTAAGGGGTACACATGAAGAATTTATTTACAAATAGCTTCATATAAATATTTCATGTGTGATACTTTTGACTGGTACTGAAGCATAGGACTGATCATCTTGCTTTCATGTTATAAAAATTGATCAAGATACACTGCACTTGGTGTACCAATTTAGTGCCCTATGCCCCATTGGGAGCGGATAAGGGAAAGTAGTAGTAGAAATGGGTAATCAAGTACAATAAGTACATGAAAGTGGAAATGTGAAAAGTTGGAATTTTCTACGTGAGTGCATGAGATGTGTTAACGTGAAAAAAGCAAAGGAATTGTGCCAGAACTGAGTAGTGTGCCGTTCTATCCTCCCTATCTACCTTTACGGTGAAATGGCGGATGGTTAGATTGTTAATGAATTCACTTGGTATAAGAACCATTGCAGTAACCTATGTGCTTACTATTAAGTTCACGTCAAAATCAAGAAAGAGGAACGTAAGGAATCTCAATTTGCCTTTTAATTTAATGAATACCGCACAATTTAATCACTTCTTCAACATTTAGTAAAAAATACCAGATTTTCTAAATTTACCGTTAATATTCTGAGACGATTGTTAACGTTTTAAATGGGCTGACATTATACATTTATATTTTTATGTTAACAAATTTTGTTGGTGGTTACTACGAGTCAGGGTTTCCAAAGTATTTTTAGATTTATAAACAGTTTCTGCAGTAGACATTTATAGTTTTGCAGCAATAATGCATTAAGCCGTGGTGACCACACAAAGTTCTACAGAAAAACGTTTCCCAGAAACTTTTCCGCTTATAAAATGTTTTGAAGTTAAAAAGGGGAACGTAGAATTTTTATTACGTCATAGCGGCAACTTTAAAATATTGTTTTTGGTTTTGGAAATATTACGAGACTAAATAATAATTAAGGAGAAAGTTCTGCAGCTTTCAAATGTTTGTTATTTATTATTTTCCCCACCCAAGTGGAGTCATTACTCATACATTTGCGTACTGCATATCCTTACCAGAATAAAATTAAGGCCGTTACGTTTCAGTGTTCCTTCGAAGTTTCCTCGCCTCCTTCATTTTACTGCCCGTTTTCTTTTTTCATTTCCATTTTCTCATATTTCTTTCGCCCGTTCCCTTTTATTTCGCCCTCGTCCTATAGTATTTTTGGTCACGGGCGAATTTTTCATACATCGAAATGCCATTTTATTTATTACACGGGGTTTTTATTTCGAATAGCTAAAAGTTTTCTTTTTACTATTATTACCTCACTACACCGCACGAATATTTTCATTTGCAGCGCATTTTTGTGTGTACTTTAAGAGCGTTACGCTGTCACGCGTCCGTTTTTTATACAGTCATAGTCCTTGATTTTCTCACTGGAATGAAGTACTAGAGCAATGATATTTCCCACTTTTAAGATATCGACAAGAACCGTGTTAATAATTTATTTCTTAAAGAAGATATTCGTGTTATTCGTGTAAAAAGTTTCTTTATCATGAAGAATTAGAAATAAACTAGATCAAAAAACATCACTTCTGATATTTATACAAGAGTATAATTGTCCCACATATAGACTACTGCTCATCTATATTATACCTCAGTAATAAATGAGAGCTAAAAAAATTACAAATTCTGCAAAACAAAGCAATGCGAATCATATTGAAGTGCAGTAGAAGAACAAACATTAAAAAAATGATAAAACTATTTAATATTATGTCAGTAGACCAAAAAATTAAATATCATGTTGCTAATGAAATTAACAAAATTGTTAAAGGGATAATTCCAAGATATTTGCAAAAACAAATTAAAAAACAATGACTTTTTTCATAAATATGCAACAAGAGGATCAAAAAATATAAGATTAGAAAAGAAAAGAAAAACTTTGTCACAGAATTATCTCATGTACAAGGGCATTTAAATGTATGAGGAGATGCCAGAAGAAATAAAAAATGAACTAAATTTAAAGTTATTTAGGGCTAAGTGTAAAAAATATATGTGTAGATAAGAATAGTTAAGAAAATAAATTAAGTGTAATGTTATAATATAAGTCGATGTAAAATTATATAGTACTAAAAAAATATAATAATAAAAAATTAAAAAATTATTGCAGTATTAAAACCATATAAACACGCTTCTAGTCAATATCTAAAACTTGTGAAAAAGATTATTGCTCTAGTCACAAGAATTTAATTATCTAGTGAGAGGCTTGTGAGGGAAAAAAATCAAGGAATATGATTGTAAGGAGAAACGACCGCAGGTCGCGTGACAACACATCCTCTTCTTAATTTACATACTTTTTGATACTAAAAATCTTATATCACTATTATTTTGTTTGTTTACAGATATTACGAGACATCCGACATGGCCTGCTTCATCTCGGACGAGAGGGGCGTGGACCAATGGGAGGTACGACGGCCTACTTACTTTTTGAAATGCGTTACTTTAAAATTTGTACATGCCTGAAATAATATTATCCTTAAAGATTTTTAATGTACTCACAAAAATGAATGTTAATTTAGTTTCACACCTTTTCTTGTTTTTACAATTATGTTTGAAAAATACCTGAAATAGATATAGGTACTCAAGTGAAAAAATCCTGATAGTGTATATAGTTATCATAAATTTTCACTTCCTTAACACCATTATTAAAATAGATTCGTAAATTTATACCAAATTCAATGTCGGTTTTTCATATTATTTTATTTGATTTTTTTACCAAAAGGTATGTTTTTTCATGTTTATGTGTAAATTAAGTAGACTTGTAAACAAAACTATGCGTCGTTGCGCCGGTAATATCTGTTAACTGACACCATATCGAAAAAATCGTTTTTGGCGGAATAAATTGTACAAAAATCTGCGCCATCGTTCTGTAATTTCTGTTATGTGATAAGAGTAAGATTTTTGAATAGCAGCAAAATAGTCGATATCTGTTATGTGATAAAGCGCAAAAAATACTTTGTTTTATTCATCTCCTGATCAATTTTGAAAATGTTACTCATCAGATATTACCGGCGCAACGACGCGTAGTTTTGAACTTAATCAAAGATTTACATTTTTCTTAATAATTAAAATACAGTGATCAAATGCAGTTGTGCTTTGTTTTTGCAAATTCTGCATTCAACTTTGAATAATAACTGTGTGATGCATCAAATGTGTTAATTTAAAATGTGGTGTATTTTATGATTCACATCCCATAGAAGGAATCGAATATTTCTGTAATGTTTTGAATGAAGAATTGGTACGAATGTGTGCACGTTTCATAGGTAGGTTGGTGATGGTAGATTGGTTGAACCCAGACGGTTATACAAGCCGTACCAATGCAATAGGGCTATGGAACTCCTGGTGTGTGTAAACCCCATGAATTTATTAATACCAGAATGCGATATTAATTTAAACCCCCTTAAAACTGTCCGCACTATGTAAATTTTTTTCATTTAAAATAGCAAACCAAATGTCCCTATAACTTTATAGTCCAATGTAACTGATACCTACTTCTTTTTTTTACGTAAGTACAACCATAGATACCTTCTTACATAACAGATTTAATCGTTTTTTTTTCTTATGTATTTCCTTAATAAACAGATCTTTATAGTAATTAAAAACCAAGGACAGGAATATTTTTTTAAAGAAAGGATAGGTATCGTGATAGTATTGTTTCCCCTGAATCAGTCTCTAATATTTTGTTAATATGTAGGTTTATAATTTTTTATTAACATAATATTTCAAATTAAGACCACAAAGTTAATGCTTTGGATATTAATAATAAAGAGTTTCTATGTTGAAATCCCACTCTATTAAAAATTTTACCACTTATTACCATCAGTTTTGGGGGCTTATTATTTAAAGATAAAAAAATATAGACCCATGTTTATTGTACGCTTTCAAATGTGCTAGAAACAGCATAAAAAAAGCAATTTATGCAATAATAAGTAATCAGGTGATTATTCACATAACTAACTAGACGTAAGTAGAATATAATAATGAGTTTTTATGAGAGTGGAATTTATACCTTGGAACTTATACCTCGAACTTCCCAATATAGGACTACAAATCAATAATTTTTTTGCTGTTCCCTAAAATTAACTTTCCTGCTTAATTTCCATGTAGTGCATTATTTGAAGACAAAATGGCGCCTGTTGGCGACTCCTGTACTCCGCAAGTTGCACGTTTCCCGTTAATCGGCTTAGCTCTCGCCGCCGTTCTAAAGCCATCGATAATATTTGGAAATTACAACGCTTCGGTATTTTTTCCGCCGGCTTACTTGCTCGATTTTCGTTTCGTATTCCATCCGACGATTTAAAATTCCATTTGTCAAATATCCTACACACGAGCGAATAAAGACAAATAGACTTGGTGGATGAAAAAATAATTGCCGAATATTCCCAAGATTAGTATTGTTTTTAAATTTACCCCATGGGTTTGTATTGATCAAATGGGTCGGAAAGAAATATCATTATGTCTATACGTTTTGTCCAAATTGACAATCATCCATTTTTGATCGGTTTTTGAAAAAACATTTTAAAGACATTGTTGAATCAACTTGTGCTCCCTGATATTCATTTAAAAAACGTTTAACTTGTTTTAAAAATTCAAAAGTAAATTACTAGAATAGTAATCGAATCGTTGACTAGAGACAAACAATTTCATTTCATTCCCTTTCTCCGCTCTAAGATGTATTTATAACACGGTCTTCTTACGAAATCGTTTTGTGAAATTATGAAATTGAATAATACGTGAATCTACGTTATATCATACCATCTCATCATAACGCTGACAATACGAAATTATTTTGTAAAACGACTTTCAAAGCACGTTTTGGTGATGCCAAGTTTCAAATTAGTTTACAGTGAGGGCTCTAGAACCGTGATGAAACTTTTCAAGTACTGACATTAAATAAAATTTCGTTTGGTGGTTGTCTTTTGTGAGTTTTGAGAGTCAATTTGTACGGATTACATTTTAACCCCATTAATATAAATAACACAAAAGTCAAAAAGTCATAATAGTAGCCATTGCAATTTTGGGTTGTTGACACAAGGATGACATGAATATTTAGTTTTTTTTCTACTAACACTCATATCGGTCTGGATTATTGATCATCATTCACCAATTGTGTAAGGGAGTCTGTATTTGTGAGCGTAATATTCACTTGTCTGCAGAGACAGTAATGTCGGTGTGTTTTCCAGATGATACCTACATGTATGATGAAGATGCTCGCATGATGGGTTTGGCTCCTGGTCACTGGTATGACGAGCCGCCTTATGAAAGTGATCCCGAAGACTTCCTCATGGGAGGCGGTCCCGTTCCAACTGCCACTATCCAAAACGGGAGAGTTTGTTTCACCCTCAACTTGAGGAATGAGCCTAGAGGAGAAGGAGTAATATCCTTGAGAAGCGCGGGGGATATTTCTCTCCCCAGAGAATGCGCTAGGGGGGCCCCGAGAAGAGGCCTCATCCTCCCCCAGTCTGGTCCCTATCCACCGACGATAATCCCCCTCAGGTCCGCTAGAGACAGGGAGAGCGGAGACTACGCAGGATCTGATATCCAATCAGTAAGCTCCCGTTTATCTGGCCTTTCAGTTGAGACCGGCCGCTCGGAGCTCACGGATGGGGGACAGAGAGGGAACCAGGCGGGGTACAGGCAAATGGCGGCCTACAGAATGAGAAGGCCGGAAGACGGACTGTCTCCTCACAGTTCAGACTACGAAGACCAGGAAGAGAGTGAAAACGACTCTCAACACGTTGCCACCGTCCATAATGTAAGTTAAAACATTATTACTTTTTATATTTTCATCTGAAAATAAAGCGGTGATTAAAAATGCTTAATATTTTAAATTTTTACTTAACACATCAAGAAAAATGTTTTAAAAATACATAGTTTACAATTGTATTTTTTCTTTTCAATAGTAAATCTATTTTCTCTCTTCAGTCAATAATATTTTGTTTTCTCTTAGTCCGCGGAAGATTGCGAAGGAGTATCTGGATTAGTTGGGAGAGTGCGAGGCCTAAGGCAAGATGTCCAAAGAAAAATATCTCGGTTAAGGTTAGAGCAGGGAGTCGATCAACCACAAAGAAGACCAAATAATGACCAGGCTTTTCCTTGTTCAAACAGCTCTTTCGAAAGTTTACCCAGTGGATCTGGAAGTAGTAAGCTATACATTTCCAAAAAACAGCAATTATTGAATATGTTTGAAAATTATAAGAAATTTTTAACGATGTTTTAATTTTAGGTACGCAAGCTCTAGTCCGTGCCGGAAGTAACCATTCTTCAATATCGGCGGAGGACAATCGAGAACTCAGTCCAACAGGACATGGTCCACAAATACTTTGCAGAGCGAGGGCTTTAGTAGATTACAATACAAACTCGTATGACAAGGATGCCTTAAGATATAAGGTACATTATATTATATTCATTAAATAACGACTAATTTCATATCTATTTGAAAGTAATATCTATGTGGTAATTAATATGGACATGTTTTATCATTTTGTCTTTACAGAAAGGTGATATTATCGATGTTATCAGTATGAATGCATCAGGACTTTGGAGAGGTATAGCGCATAATCGAGTAGGACACTTCAAATTTATCAATGTGGAGGTTCTATCAGACAGAATAATCAGAAATAGCTCCAGCGCAAAATGGCTTCATAAAAATGCAGCAATGTATGGATTCCATAAATCAAGACCGACTTCTGTAGAAGATTTGCTACACCGAATAGGAATGCAAGAATACATTCCAGTATTAGTTGTGAATGGATATGAAGACCTCGAGCTTTTTAAAGAAATAGAACCCTCAGATCTAGACTATTTAGGAATCATGGCCGCAGACCATAGGTCTAAAATCCTAACTGCGGTGCAACTGTTACATGACATGGATTGTAAGTAAAAATCTGGTATTATCTTTTGTTCGTGCTTTTTTGTTTGCTGTATAAACGCTTGATGTCTTTATAAGTCAATAAACTTGTTTTCATAATGAAGTGTGTCTTTTATTACACATCACAGATTGCTCTTTAGATTTGTATATATTTTTTTTAGCTTTTTGCATTTTTCTAAAGGATCGCATGCTCCGTTTCCCCGTTAATACTTTGTGTTTTATATTTGTAAAAGTGTATTTATTTTCAACAGGTAGCGTATGTGACATTCATGAATCCAGCTCTGAGGGTGACGACTCAAAGAGAGGAATGACTCAGCAGGTAGAATCGCCATTTGGTAGACGACAATTTCCAAACCATGGACTCCTACGTCATTGCCAGAGGACAGACTGTGTCGGTAGAGCCTTCGAGATCGAGGACAAACATTATGAGTAAATCCGCGTTACGGAAAAATGCGATGCCATCGCATTTGAAGAATTCTTCCAATTCGAGGAGTTCCGGTCAACCCTCTGGAATAAACCACACCGTAGTGGAAGATGTCTGCGAGTCTGATCACAAACTGAATGTTGTTAAGTATATTGTTGGAGGTGTATCAGCTCCCAGCCAGGAACCGACCAGCGGTGGTTCCGGAGGAGGATGCTTGTCAGAGAAGAGTAGTGACTCTGGAGTCAGCAGCAGTTCTATTAGTTCAGCTCCATGCTCGAGAGATTCTAGTTCCAAGCCTCAACCGCTATGAAATTCGCTTCAGACGGAGGTGGTGAGATCTTTACACAAAAAGAAATTAACCAGTCCGTTGATTTGCGATAAATAGTACGTCTCAGAAGTCAAAACGCTCCTGAAAATATGATAACCACGCTATACGGACACGTTCAGAGAGGTTTTGGCTTTCAAAAACATTTGTAATTAAACAAAAATGTGATTTTAAAGTAAAGATGTACCTTTGTGATGGAAAACGAGATATTTAACTTTTAAAGTGTATGAAGTTTTTTAAAAATTATTTATATAATATAATTGTCAGATTCTTACAACAAAGAATATTTCTTTAGTCATTGGTATGTATTTTTTTTATTACCTGAACATTTTTTTCTTTATATGTCTTTCCTAACTTTGTATTCTTTTACACATTGTCCATTAATCTAAGTTTTGTATATTTATAATAAACCATTTTTTATGTTAGATTTAAAATACGGAAGATTTATGAATATTATATATATATATTGTAAATAAAATCACAATAATGGTAATTTTTTTATGCAAAAATTTAATAAATAAAGCAATAAAGAAACTTAAAAAACATAAAACCAAATTTAAGATGGACTGTAAATTATTGAAAATATGTAAATATTAGTTAGATACAAAAAGAAAGTTGTTTAAAAATGACACATTAATGTTAAATTTGCAGGCATTTGATGATCAAATATTTATTGTAAAAAAATATTGATTCTCATTTTGTGTAAATGTAACTGTAGTAAATTTTATTTCTGAAACATTCCTTTGTAAAAATTGTCACAATTTTTCTTAATTAATATCGATTCCCTTTTCTTAAAGTAATAAATTAAAATCTCCTGTGTTTAGATAAAAATTAATTACTGACTGGAAATAATAAGAATATGTTTCATCTTTATAGTTTTAATTTCTTTGTCATTATGTTAATAGCTTTATCTTCTTATGATTTTATTTTTTCATCTAAAATGTATGAAAATGTTTTTAGTTTTATCTTCATATGAAAATTGTGTATAATGGTTATATATCTTATATTATTTGCATCTTATCTTCTTTGTCGTATGTTTGTTGCTTTATTTTCTTTTGTTTATATTTCATTTAATATTTATACTAGTGTTTAGTTTTAACTTCTTATTTTTTGTCTTTTGTTTAAAGCTTTTTTTCTCTTTATCTTTTTTTATTTATGAACATTGTTTGGTTATCATTTGTAGGGCGTAAATAAATAAATAAACATAAGACTAGTCGAAAAGATGTTGTACATATCTTTTGTTATAAAATGTATTTGTGTATCCATTTTCTATTTAATTTTAAATATTTATATCATCCGATAATAATATAATTAATTTTTTAAATGATAAAATTGGCTTACGTAGATATATATATTTATAAAAGAAAATACGATAGTTTATGTTTATAATAGTAACAATTGCGGGTGTCTACGGGGATTCATCCCTAGTCTCCGAACTGACGGACACGTCTGCGTAGCCCGACCCACCCTTGTGGAGGCGGCAGCCGTAACAACAGAATCGATCGAGGGCCTCCATGCGAGCCGATCCTTCGCCTGCTCTCGGCTATCCGGCAACATGTAGGAAATCCCCCGCCGCACTGTGCCACATAAGCGTGGCTCCGTGGCGAACTTTGAGATGTTGATCAGGGGCCTCCATGTATTCGGATCCTTCGCAGAATCGTGGTAATGCACGCGTACCAATGGTAAAGTCTGCTCCGCCCCGGCTGCGGTAAAATCCGGCCTAGGGCGCGTCGAGTCTTCAACTTGAGCGAGTGCACATCGCTCCAGTCGCATCCAACTTAGGGCACTACCTCTCCTCCGGGGAGTACCAGAGCCATGCCGGCTGAGTCGATCGGGGGCCTCTACCCCGAATCTACCCCGACTCGCAGCAATCGCTGGCTCGCGGAAATGCACACGTACCACCCTTACTGCGACTAATTCCCGCCTAGAGCGTGTTGAGTCGTCTCTTGATCATGCTCACATACCTAGCTCCGGCTACATCCGGCTTAATAAGGCATGAGCTCTCTCTCCCCCGATCCTCCGCCTACTCGCGGCCATCACTGGGCTCGCCGTAACGGTCGATCCCGCCTCCATGCTACCCGATCCTTCGCCAGCTCGCGGCAATCCTGTACAAGCCAATCAGTTTTACGTAGGAAATGAAGTTATGATTTTTTTGTATTATTGCAATGAAAGATGTATAATATTATGAGAGGTTAATATGAAAATAAATTTATTAATTATTGAAAAATTGTTTTTATTTTATCAAATCCTTGGTATTTTGTTTGTTAAAACGTTTATTTGATTGAACTATTAATTTTTCCATGCCAAAAACAACCAACCAACAATATTTAGAGCATACCACACCACGTGATTCGCGGCCGCTTTCCCATACAAACGTATTCCTCGATTTTCTCCCTAGAATTTAACATTAGAGCAATGATTTTTTCACACTTTTTAGATATCGACCAGATGCGTGTTTGTATGTATTTGTTTTAATCATTTATTTATCTCTTTTAAAAATAAAATATTTTAAAAGATAGCAAACGCGCATCTAGTTGATATCTAAAATGTGGTAAAAAAACATAGCTATAATTCCAGGGAGAAAATCGAGGAATACGTTTGTATGGGAAGCAGCTGCGGGTCACGTGGTGTGGTATTGCACTTAAAAACAGCATTTTTAGTGTGTCCAAATACTTAGGATTTCACCCATGACGGACTTGCATCAAATAACAATTTACATCTCAACAGAGACGAGAAGTTTGAAAGCACTTTTCTTAGCCCTGCCAGTGATAGGTCATAAGCCCTGTAAACGCCTAGATATCCATATTCCCTTCCAATATTATCGTCTCTGCTTAGATTTAAACAATATTAATCGTTGGTAAAACATTACAGATATTTTTTACTATCAGAAGTAGGTATGTATGAGATTTGCGATGTACGTAAAGGTGCACGAAGATAAATTTGAAATTCAGTGTATTTGTGGTTTATTGTAACGTTTAATAAACTGTCTTCTTACCATTAAAGTTTAAAGTTTCTAGTGAGATCACTGTGTATATTAATTAACTCAAAAACAATACCTAAAGTTATTAGAATGTAGTGGGTTTAGACAAAGTTAAAGAAAGGTAATTGGCATGCATTTTATCAAGAAACAGGAGAGAAGAAACAGCAAATTTTCTGCATTTTATCATTTTAATTGGAGAACACCTTATAGGCTCTTTTTAATTTCGCATTGGTGATTATAATATTACAATTAGTGATGAGCATAATCGGTTATTTGGATAATCGAATAATTCATAATCGGTTATCTTTATAGTCGATTGAGCGGCTGTAAGCAGTTTAAGGTTAAGATATAAAAGCTCTTATATTTAAAACACTAATAAATTTATTCTAATAACCCATAAACGATTCAATTCTAAAAGTGTTTTTTATTAATTCTGTAACAATCTTTATCGTGAGTAATATTTTATTGGAAAATGCTCGATCAAATAACAAACCAATGTTTTTTTTTTGTTTTGTGTTGTGGTACCTACCCCAAATTTACGTAAAGAGAATAGTTCGTAATTTATTACATTTTTTCGGAAACCGTTTCAGAATCGCTGATCATATATATTACTAACTTTTGAATTACTTTATGTTTGGTATTTTATTTATTTATAAAAAGCCTTTCTAGGCGTTTGCAATTTTAAAAATAAATAAATGCAATTTTTTATTTCTGTAGAAGTAAGTATTCCTGAAAGTTGAAGCACTGGATAAACAGAAATAAAAGTAAATAAGTGAAGTATTCTACTATAGAGGAAAGCTGGAATTAAGTTACAATATATCTAATAGTTTGTTATTTACGCCCTACCTACGTACAATTCTCTTCTCTGCCGTGTCATGACAATTCACTGTAACTCAAAATACGGTTTTATGAAAGACACGGCTGATGAAAGATTTTTTATGCTAAAAGATCGCCGTTATATTTTGAAAGAATCGAATGAATTCATTAGACCACTTATTTTTCGTATACCCATCTCACTTTTTCAGAAGAGGGTAAAAAATTCAAATTCAAATTTCGAATATTTGTTTACCTAGAGTTATATCTGAATACAATCCAACAATCGATCGGTACGAGTATAATACGAGATAGGGTAGGATTCAACACTTCCAAAATCTAAGATCAAGGCAACAATTTATTATTTTTTGTATAATTTATTATTTTTTATATTATTAATTAAAAAATGTTCGATGAGTTGCCGAGGGATTAGAAATGTTGAATCCTTTGCAGATTCATGGGTTGGCAGAAAACATCCATATTTTTACCGTAGAGTATCATTACTGCAATTTTGCAATTAGATACGTACTTTAATAATAAAGGTACTTGGGAATGACTAAATGTAGATTTTAAATACAAAAATATTAAATAAAATAAATACGCTACGTTTCATAGTGTTTTGCCATGACACGGCATCGTTGTCTCACTGTCTCACTATTTTAAAGTCAGTGTGTTCGTACACCGAGCATTTATTATGCATGAGGAGCATTGCTTACATTGAAATATTATTTCTCAGAAAGGCATTAGAGGGAAGAGAGTTCTAGGGAAGACAGATATTCCTCCCCATCATATTTCCTCCCTTGTTTTCCCATCTTAATTGCTTATTCCGTCTGAACAAAACTGTTTCGCTTTCTTTTATTTATTTGTTAGAACGAACTTGTGGCAAGTAAAGTAACAAGTTTACTTTAAACAGACATTTATTTTGTAAAACTTTTTACAGAAGTAAACTGACTTCAAAACTAAATAATTTAGCTGTATTCTACATTTAAGCGCAAAAATAAGCTTTCTTCGAAATTTGTAAAATTGGAAAAGTTGCGGTGTCGTAGTTCATAAATCACATTTATACTTAAAACAATCTGATTATGAATTCCGGTAGTTATTATTACATTTCCATCACAGCATCAGATTTAATATATTTAATCTCTGGATAAAAACAAATAAGCATATTTTATTTATTAACGCACGGAAAACGATAAATAAATAAACGTGTTTTTCAAATGGTGCGTACCAAGACAAAGTATCTTTGTTGTTAAATAGTTAACGTTTGTAAGCAAATTTGACGGCCTGAAAACTAGACTGGTGCAAGCGACATACTCGTATGAATAAAAGTACATACCCCCTTTATATTTTTCCTAAGAAAAGGAAGCACGGATTTTTAAGTGAACATTTTTATACTTTCAGTATTGGATAATATAAAAAAAAGAATACTATCAAAGTGTACATGGGAATATATGTCCAGAATTGCAGGCCGCTATAACCGTTGCAAAGTATCACATCCGGAGACACAAACAACCTGTCATTTACAGAGAAAATAACACCCTTAATGGCGAAACAATACAAAATGGCGGGAACATGTACGCAAGACAGACGCCATGACAGCAAGCGTTACAGACCTTCTCCCTACAAATATGGCAGGCAGAAGTAAGAACAATAAGAACCATCTCCTTCTCCATTTATTGTATCTGAGCAGCCACGGTCTCCTAAATTGCTCTCGCTGTCTGCAAAACAATGCTAGATGCCTCCAATGATTATAGAGATGACAGATTAATGGAAGCTCAGCCACTGTACAAACGGTTGTAAATATGAAACGATGAAGGCGCGATATAGAGCGATATGATCAGACAAACACTTATTTTGAACGTTGTTATAATGATGCCATACGATACTTGAAATTGATTTTACTTCCAGTAAAAATACTTTATGTATAATAATATCATCTTCTTTAAATAAACTGTTAAATTAATGACATAACTATTTTTTTAAATTATATATTTCAAATCATAACATTTAAATGTGTAGAAACTGAAAGACTTATTAACACTTTTTTTCGTGAAGTGAATCAAGATTTATAGATTTATATACTTATATGTATAGACCCCCTATATGTTTAGGGCCCTGTCTATACATACTTTGGGAATCACTAATTAAGAGCTTTGCGATGGTTCATTTCTCAGTCTCTTTTCTTTTTACTTTTTCTTTTTCCTCTTACTACTGACCGAGAAGAAAAGAAAATTAGAAATTTTAAAAGAAGTTTTTTTATTTATATTAAAAAAACTTGTCTGTAAGTTTATGCTACATTTATGTACATAACTTGTTTCATTATGAAACACCGGTATAACTTTAAATTTACATCAAAACTGTTATAAGCATTAAATGACAATTGAAGGTTGGAAGGGAATATGGATATTTAGGCGATTGTCGATGTTACAAACATGTTCATTTTTCATTTAGATGATAAATAGATTTGCTCTAGAAAACTGAACAATTTCCTAACTAGCGGATGAAACACTTTGCCATAACTAAAGAGTTTTCCGATTCCATTACACACACCCCTTGTATCGCCTAATGATAGATGGCTGACTCCATATAAAAGCTACTAAGTCTTTCTTTACGAACCGAACGCTTTACAAAACCCCTCGAATGCAGTAAAAAGGAACAATCTTGATGCGTTGAACGAAAATCCGTGTAGAGTTAAAAGTTTATTGTTTTTTTTGTACGTAGGTGCTCTTGAATAAGTAGTTTTGTTAGTGTGAACGGTATTTTATCGCCCCATATCGCAATATTTCTACTCCGTGTCCGGCAACCCTGGCTACCTAATGAATCACCAGAAACAGGGTTAACAAAATTATTTTCTACTCTACTGCCAGAGAAATGCGGGAATTTATATATCTTTATTTAAATGAACCCCTAGAGCCTAGAGTAAGCGAATAGTACCTGCGGTCAAAAGATTTACAAATGATGCCACAATTTAGACCCACTTAGCTTTCTCAAGAAATAATACCGTCTTCGTTTTATTTGAGTACTTACCTATATTGTATATTTTATTTAAATTTTCTGGACATAGTCAAAATTGATATCTCAGAAGAGGCAAAACAATCTTAGAAATAGAATATCATAACCAACGACCTGTCATTTAATGGATTAAGTGATCATTGGACGAATATTAACATCATTCATTCCTCATATCAACTTATATCTATGCAAATTTTCTAGAACCTTTATAAAAAACATTGATTTATTATTTTGCATGCGAGATCTCTAAGCCAAATATATTGAGAAAAATGATTATGGCAGAAATCCTTTATTATTGTATTTGAGATTCTCACTTTCCTTCCTGAAAACGTCTTATGATGTCTCTTTAATTTGTTTTTTACACTTCGAGTGTGTAGACACGTACTTGGTTTTACTATTGACGGTTTTGTATCTTAGGTATCTTACATTTAATTTGTAGGTATTTTTATTTTTACAAAAAAAAATATTTTTACATATATTTTTTGTGGCAACCCTAAATGGTGGCCGGTAGGTACTAGGGTCAAGTGTACCGACCCGTGTGGTGACGTGTTAACTGAGGGCTGGCCCAAATTAGGTTTAGTAGGTAAGCGGTGTCAGGCACGGCGGTGGTTGCTTCCTGGCTGAGGCAATAACTCTACTGGAAAAGTAAAACTCTCGGGAAATGCAGATATTGAAAAATACACACAGAAAAAATACAACACAATTCTATTGGTTAAAAAAACAGGCTTTTAAGGGATATGATGCCACGTTACTTCAGCCGCTCCTCCATACAATCATACTCCTCTAATTTCTCCCTGGAATTTAGCACTAGAGGAATAATTTCTCACAATTTTTAGATATCGTTAAGAAACTTGTATGTAGTATCTTCTTTTAGGAGATTAATAAATCGATAATGTAATAAAATTATTCTGGTGAGGGGGAGGAGGATATATATATCGAGCGTATGACTGATCATACCTTACATATCATAATAAAATTATCAAGAGACACTGCACTTGGTGTACCGATGCAGTGAGCTATGCGCCATTGGGTGCGGATAAGGGAAAGTAGTAATAGTAATTTATTAGTATATTACGACCAAGAGGTTTGATGTTTTTTTGTTATAATGTTACATATCAACATGATTATTATTGGGTGCGGAATAAGGAACAGTATAAATTTATTAGGTATATAACGACCATTTGATGTTTTTTATTAATAATAAAACCAGTATATATATATAAAAACTCATTTTGGGACCGGTTATTATTTACATTTTTATTTACATATTGCACAATCAAACACGAATAAGAAAGACGATACAAAATTAACACATTCAATCTTAGTCCTAGTACATCATTACTATAATTGAAAAACATATTTAAATACAAATCTTTAAGGGCTCTACTGTGTATTGATTTATTTATTTTTACTTCATGGGGTAGTTTATTATTAGGGATCGAGAAATGTTCATTAGGGAATTTTACCGAATTTTGCGGATCGAAATTTTGGAATGTGGAGGTTTTTTGAATAACGTGTATTGTGGCCATGAAGCTCAGAGTTAAAATTCTGTTTCGAACTTGTATTTGTGCTGAATGATTCAAAATGGTATGTATAGTATTTGTGATTTAATTCATTTTATTTATAGTATTTTAATAAATAAATTTGTGAAGATCGATATCTATTTATAATTATTTAACTATCGTACAACTGTGTGTGTTTTTTTATCGCCATTTTTATTTCCGCTGTTGTTTGCTAACTAACTTGGACAGAATAATAGAATTTGAATGTATAATTACATGAGAATCTAATCTGCAGCCCGCGCGCTGTAACTTCTCTCGTTCGGTCCATTCTGCACTTTCAGTCGCGTCAGAAGACATTTTAGCGATAAGCTTTATCGACTGTTTCAAACATTATTTAATTAAAGTCTCTCGCTGGACGCCATTTTGATGCCGTGCTTCTGTAACGGATTCAGAGAATTGGTATTAAGACTTCAATAAGTAATTAAACAATATTTTTCTTTTCGTTATTCACTTCCGTATGAGGTCTCCTGACATGTTGATTTGGTCAAATAAATCAATACTATTCATAAATAAACTAATTGCACGGTTTCGATACCTATTATAAGATCTACCATAACCGTTTTATGCCCTACAGAATAATATCTAAAATTTCCATAATACCGTATACCTACTTTTTCACCTCGTGGTGTAGTGTTAGCGCATTGGGGAACCATGCATGTGATCGCGGGTTCGATCTCCGATGGGGTTAATCTGAAAAAAAATATTATAATTTATTTAAAACGAGATAATAATAATCCCCTAACTTATTATAGGTATCTCCTAGCAAGTTGAGACCAGAAAAACAGCAATGTAAATAATTTTATAAGTGTGCAATATTAAATAAAAGTGTCTGTTCCAGAATGGAAGTTTTTATTTTTAATCATTATCCAGGGGTGCATACTGGGAAGATGTAACATTTTGTAACTCACTAGCTTACAATTCTCTTTAACGACTATTGAAAACACTTTTGTAAAAATAATACATAACCACTTAAGGAGAACAAAAACTTAATATCATTTATTTATTACCTAATATGTATTTTTATTTATGTACTTAGTAAAAAATATCCCTTTTTTACTGTCGAAATTAAAGCTATATATTTTGCATAACTAATTATTTGCACTTTGCGCTCCCTAATGCGGTTAGCTTACCATAGTTCATTTGAAGTTAATTTATTTAAATCTAATGAAATCATTATCATCAAACAAATCATTATCATCTTATAACTTTGTAGTCCTCAAGATGTATTGACAGAAAACCCCGTATGTTGTATTATAAGCAATCGCTTCATTTTTCATCGTCTAAAACATGTATGTTAAAAGTTAACTAACCATCACGCCATTTCCCCGAAGGGATAGGCTGAGAGGATAGAGCGCCACACCACTCTGTCCTGGCACACTTCCCTTGCTTCTGCCACATTTCATACACCTTCTCATTCACGCTCACCGAGGAAGACCAAAAAAGAAACATGGCGTTGTCAAATACAAGTACTTGAAAGTATTGTTAAAAATTATTGACGTGAAATATACGATTTAGATAAAACATTTGACGAAAGGTTCGTAACATTTAGAGCGACACCTTCGAGGCCGGTAGTAAAGATTACTAGGCCCCAGAGATAGCGTTTTAAATGCAAAAAAAACGTTTTACTTCCCTATTGCATTTCTCTTAATCTGTATAGAAATTCTTAAATTATTGACGTGATAACGTCTAATGAATCGATGAACGCCGGCTGCACACACGAAAAGCATGATTCATTGTCACGTTCCGCCTGAGCCGAGTGTGCAAGCGAGAGCGCGGAACAAGCGATAGAGAGGCACGATCGGCCTAAGCGTTCGGTTTGTGAAGCATCTATCTCTATTCTACTCCATCGGCCGACGCGTCCGAGTAGAAGCAAGCACAACACAAGCAACAAAGGGAAACTTCTCTTTCACTTTCTTAGTTTTACTAAAAAGGTGTCGTATATTTGTTCTTATTTATTTGTATTAGAATATGGCAATGGGAATAAATGGGAATATACATATATATGTTATGTTAATTGTTTCTAGCTTTAAGCCTCCTTTATGTTTATAAAGTCAATACTACAGTATTACTGCTTACTTTTTTTAATGCTATTTTTTTCTAGAAATAGAAACGTATCTCGGCGGAGCTGATGGATGTGGGCTTGACGTGGGAGGAGGCGAGAGAGCTGGCTGGTGATAGGGCCTCCTGGAGGGATCTAGTGATGTCCACATGCTCCATATAGGAGCGATCGCGGCGAAGAAGAAACGTACCTAACGTCCATTTCTTGATCTAGCTAACTTGCAAAGCAATGGTATGTTTAATAGTCTAATTTCACACTTGGCCAAATTACAATTTTAAATCATGCATTTCTGAGTCCCCTTACAAACCCCCTCCACCCAAAACATATTTAATATAGCCTCGTGAATTAACTCAGTTCTCTAAACACCTCCGCAAGGCTAAAAGCACAGTCCGGCTTAAACACTTAGCAAAGAACACAGAGACAATTAGACTGACGTGATTAACATATTATTTTCATCCCCTAAACGTTAGAAGGAGGAGAGACCTCTAAGTAAGTGGTAGAAACAAGAATCCCATTTTCCTATCTCTATAATTGCTCTCGACTTGTGAGAGCACCTGTAATCTCTCTCAAGACTGTACACACAATGAGACTCCTCCTTGAAAATAGACTCCCACCGCATGGTGTGCTCTCGACATTTTGATGTTAGGTTGTATTGTTAAAGCGTTAACCCAAGCCTGGGTCCAAGATTTACCTGAATTCGTTATTATTTCGGTCATTTTATTAAAAGGTAATTAATCTTTTAACACACTTAATCTTCGAAGAAGGATTCTCCTAATAGTTTTGACCTTTCACAAACTACATATTACACCTAGTAAAGGACTTACTTTTAACAGAAGATTGTTCTTTAGAAAAATAAAACCAGTATTATATTTCTTATGTTAAAATCAAAAAAAAATTTTTGTCCTTACAAGGCGAAACAATTGTCACTAACTTGATAATAAAATCACGTAGAACCAAAAAAATCGTTTTTTGATTTTAACATAAGATATCATGGAGTTCTACAAAATAAATGCCATATCAATCAATAGTATTATATTTGCTCGTTATTTGTTTGAATTCTACTCCAGCATATGTGTAACTTATTTTTTGCCTTCTAGTCCAGTTATTTCCGACTTTTTGACCAGCAACACCAAAATCAAAAATTTTGTTAATGTATGAACTCAAGTTGCCTTTCAAAGAAAAGAAAAACGGTATCTTAAAAAAAATAATAGAATAAAAATACACAGTTTACAAAACTACTACAAAAGCAATGATCCCAGAATTATTTTGAAAATATGTCATTTGTAACATTATATTTTTAACGTGTTATCAAAAAAACGGATTCAAATTATTTATCTAGAGGATAACATGAAACTAAAAGTTGTTTAAAAATCGTTTTGTATAGGATATTTAGGTACATTAAACAATGTCCGAGACACATTTTGTGTTTATACTTATAAAAAAAAATTATTATCTCAATCATTTAATTTCGGGGCTACTTTAAACATTTTGGAAGTATTGTGCTAGAAAGTAGCATACATATTGTGGTGGATCGGGATTCGAACCTACTTCGGAGCCGCAATTTCAATTACTTCAAATATTTTTTCAATGAAAAATAAACATAATAAAACATTTTTTTAATATCTCTAAATTCCTATTCCTTAGAAATCGATTTGATTTTTGATTTTCATTTGGTTTTAGGTTAAAAAAATAGGACGCCGTAATTTCTTTTTCCATAAAGTTCTTAACCTTTTTGCGCATTTTATTTGAAAGCAGTTTAAGTTTGTATGTATGTACATGTGATAAAAGCTCTACGGCTGTTAATAAATCCGGGATTAATTTTGAAAATGCCAATTTCTTTAATGCTGGTTTTAGGTGCAACCTTAAATATACAGATAGTGTTTTCCTGGGTTATTATGCCGTGTTTGTGGGCTTTGTGTTGCCGACGTTTCGGAGCACATTGCAGTGTCCATCTTCAGGGCTGAATGTATGAGTGTAGTTTTTAGTGTGTTTAATTGTGAGGAATTTGTACCGTGTCGCAGTCGGGCAATGTATGTGGTTAAGTGTGTGTGGAGTTTGTACCGTGGGCTTTGGAAGCACCGGGTACCATGAGGTTCGTAGTCGTAACCCATCGTCCCTGTTTATGTTATTAGGATGCTTGTATATTTCTATGGCTTCTTTTATTAAACGGGCTTGATGATTTTTGGGCTTTCCAAGGACATTTGGCTCAAATGAGAAATTATGCCCTGTTTCTATGTAGTGCTCTGCAAGAGCTGATTTATCCGGGTAGCCCAACTTGCATGCACTCTTGTGCTCTTTTATTCTTGTCATTATGTTTCTGGCAGTCTGCCCTATGTAGACTGTTTCACAGCTTTTGCAATTTAATTTATATACTCCATCTGTTTCAAGTGGGTCCCGATCTTTTACTGATTTTAGTAAGTTTCTGACTTTTGAGGTCGTACCGAACACTGTCCTTATGTCCCGTTTCTTAAGCGTTTTTGCAATTCTATCCGTGACATTTTTGACATAGGGAAGGAACGCTATTCTTTTATCCGTATTAGCATCATCCATCTTGGAAATATTCTTTGGATTTGTTACCGACCAAAAAGCCGACCGGAAAGCCCAAAAATCATCAAGCCCGTTTAAAAAAAGAAGCCATAGAAATATACAAGCATCCTAATAACATAAACAGGGACGATGGGTTACGACTACGAACCTCATGGTACCCGGTGCTTCCAAAGCCCACGGTACAAACTCCACACACTTAACCACATACATTGCCCGACTGCGACACGGTACAAATTCCTCACAATTAAACACACTAAAAACTACACTCATACATTCAGCCCTGAAGATGGACACTGCAATGTGCTCCGAAACGTCGGCAACACAAAGCCCACAAACACGGCATAATAACCCAGGAAAACACTATCTGTATTCTGAAGGCCGTGAAAACCTACGAACCTTAACCTTAAATATACTCGTTTTTCCCATCCTAAATTTATCATTTTTTACAATTATATTAATGTAAACATTTTGTAGTTTTCGGTATATCCTAACTATGTATCCTAATTAAATTACGTTTTCAGAGACTTTTCATAGTTTTTAAAATTAAACATGTTTACGTAGCATTGCTCTTTAATCAAGTAATGATGTCTTCCAGCAAAATGTCACTTCAAAAATCACGTCTTTCTCATTCGATCCCATTCCTTCTCCATCTATCAATCTAACTCATTCTTTGACAAGTCACTCCTTCCCCCTACACGTAACAAATTTGCACGTCAAGATTGTCAGTTTTACTTGCAAAACGTGAGCTATTTCAAGGAAATATTCTACTACACAAATAGCACTGATTTGCATTTAAAACGGGCAGTTCTATAATTAGATAATTCTTGATAATTCAAGTAAGATTAATATTAGAAATTGCTTTGTTATTTTAGGTATTTTTCAAATTAAGATATAAATTGATTATTTGAGCCGCCGAATTATGCTGGGTTGGGCGACGTTAGGGAATGTGTCCCACATTATGAAAAGTCCAATTCCTAACAAGCTTAAAAGTTAGTATTTTAACATGTGCATACTTTCAGCGCTGACTTACAGGGCTGAGACATTGTCACTAACTTTCCAATAGGCCAATAAATTCCGTCTCGTGAAAAGGGCAATGGAGCGAAGCATGCTCGGCATCAGTTTAAGAGACCGTGTCACTAACGAGGAGATAAAAAGACGGACTAGAGTCATGGAATTCATTAAAGCTATCTCCTAGCTGAATGGACATGGGCTGGACATGTGGCACGCCAGAGTGAGGACCGATGGACGAAACGCCTGCTTAACTGGAGGCCTAGAGCTGCAAGGAGACCCGTAGAAAGACCACCAAGATGATGAATTGGCGATATAAAAAGTACTGCAGGATCCAGATGACAGCTCGAAGCCCAGGACAGAAAGCGGTGGAATATGGGAGGCTTATGTCCAACAGTGGATGAACAATGGCTAATAAAGAAGAGAAGAAGCGGTTTCTAATAGAACAATACGACTACTACTTTTCCTTATCCGAACCCAATGGTGCATAAGGCACTGCATCTTCAATAGAACAATAATAGTGGATTACAATCATTTTAATAGCAAAGTTTTTTTTTTTTATTTAGTTCAAAAAATGTATCAAAATAAGTATGTTGAGTCCATGAATCTAAACACCTTTACAATAAGGGTCGGTCATTGCATGTAGTGCTGAAAACAGCTTTTATTAAAAGTTGGTGGATGGTGGACCAATGACGGAATTTTAGTTTCAATGTGTTCATAGCATAGCATTAATGAGATTACAGTGTATTTTATCACTGTTTAATTGAAAAGTATTGTAACAAATAGCGATATACTTTATATTTTGTTTGTTTCTTGTAAACATAAAAGAAAAATTTGCAATGAATGTGATCTTTCGGTGATTTACACTTTAATCTTCCTAGGCTTAGACATAAGTAGGAGTAATGATGAGTTTTTCACTTTTCCAATTTTATTTTCAAAATTTTTCTTTTTCCTTTATTTTTATCGCGTACAAACTAATAAAGAAATTATTAACTTGTTAGATCAGTTTGATTATGTTAAAATTTCTCAGTGTTTTCCGTTTTTTTATTTGTTCGCAATATTAAGGTTCCTATACCAAACTACCTGTATTTTTCTAAAATAAACCCTGTTAAATAAAAATCTTCCAAGCAAAATTTTCCTTTCAGTTCGAAATAAAGATTATTACATTTTTATTCGACTGATGTAGAATTTTATTAGGTAAGTGGAAAATTTCATTAGTTGAAGGTAGCCGTGACGTCACGTACAGGAGGCGACCTACTTTGTATCCTGCTTTGTATTTGTTATGTATAATAAAGACAAATATACCCTACCATGTTTGATCATAAAACCGTAATCAGAAAACAGCCAAGAAAAAATTTTTTTGTGAGTGTTGCGGACTGTAGTTTTGCTGGTTCAATTAAAAGATTTTTCCTTTCCGGATGTAATTTATTCTTCTTACATCAGTACGATATTACATTTTGCAATGCCTTCAACCCTGGACACCTAACGTTCGTAGATAACCTATTAAATCTAACCATTCGTCGATTCGACGAACTGTTTTTCGAGTAGGATATATTTACTAAACACATGTTGTATTTATTTATTAAACACATATACGAGGCAAAGGTTACATTAATAAACGTAAGAATTTAATACAATTTTATTAAATATATTTATTCTATTAAACAATTTTTAGTGGGGCACTAGTTTTGGAAACTCAAAAATAACAGGTTCATTTGTTTAACCATTAGTCGAAACGACGAGTAAAATCGCAATATCATGAAAAATTGTGGACTCGTATATCTGAGTGCAGGGCAAAAAGATACAACGTGTTCGTTATTCAGTATTCGTCAGTTCGACGAAGGCTAGGTGTCCAGGGTTAAAAATAACGCCGCTAGCTTGCAAAGCTAATACTGTTCATGTTACCCGATCAATGATTAATTGAGAGGAAAAGGCTACTGGTAAAATCGTATAAATAAAATCGAAAACCAATATGAATTTAGTTACAGACTGAACCTACATAGTAAGAAGATTAGAGTTGCTAGTAATATGAATATTTTTATATAATCATAACATGTCAGTCCCAACCCAATTAATGAAAATCACGAGCTGCGATCGAGAAGACTCTTTAAGTATATTTCCAAATTATTCTATGTAAAAGTTTGATTAATTGCATTTGGCAGAGAAAACAAAATAAAATTAATACCATATGGTGGGTTGTGGACTTAAGTTAAATTCCTTTTTTTTTTTAAATTTTGTAATACTGTAACTATGTGCAACGGTTATACGTTAGCTAAGTTAGAAACAACTCAAGAGTCGCTATCATTCAAAATGAATAATAAAAATTTCTACAATTGGGTTCTTCCCGATTTTTTATTTTTTATTTTAAAAAATTGATTGAAAAATTACAATATCAAGGGAATTTTTTAATTTTTTTTACGATGTCATATGAATTTTTTAGCGCGGTTTGAACTAGCGCTTTTTCAAATCGCTCGCAAAATCCTTCATTTGGCACGCATGCGTGTGACGTCACAGCAATATAGGCGCTCACTTTGTAATAAATTTCACGCCTTTCATGGTAGACGGGTATGACGTCATTAACCAATAACGGGCGTTAAAAATCATTCGTATTTTCGTGTTTTTTAAAACATAAATTTATAAATGAAAACAACATTTTTGATCATTGTGTTTAATATCGTTTGAATAGTAAAAATATACTTTCAATATTTACAACGTTTTTAAGAATATTCGTGTTATCGGAAAGAACCCTATTGTTGACTTTATCCAGAATTTTTTTTTTGCCTAAAGTAATAAAATATATTGATATAACACACTGTTTTCTAAAAAACACAATATTCCGAATGATTTCTAATAAAAGTGCATATCAATAAGAGCCTATAATTTTTATGAATGTATCTAATATTTTGGTCAGTGAGTGTAACATATCTAAAAACCTTGTATAAATGAACAAGCATAAACAACACACTAAAACAGGGTCACTTTGAAACACGAAAATCATTTTATGGAAATATACTACAATATTATACTTTCTTCGTATTGTAGCGTTCGGTTATTTGATTATTATGTTAAATAGTAACTGATTCTGTCCAAAACCAAAAATAAAATAAAGTAAATAAATAGCATTTATTGTTACTACAATATTAATATTTCGAGTATTAATAGTACCTACGGACTTATTAATTATAAAAAAAATGATTAATTAAATAAGCTTTTTTGACACCTTTGAAATATGCACATTAGTTATTTGTATTTTTTTTTTGTTTTTTAACTATCGAATTTGATGCACTTTGAACCAGATTTATTTTTATTATTATTAAGTTATATGATAAAGAAGTATGCAAGATAATAGAAATATAGAATTTGCATTTAAATGTACTTAAATCAAACTAGATTTTTTGCTCAATTTTTTAATATTTATTTAATACTTTAAATTTATTTATTTAAATTATGAATAGCACGTACTTCTAACAAAAAATATCACGAGGATGGATCTGTGAATTGACAAAATTCCCTTAGTGAGTACGGAAGTAAAATAAACCCAAAAAGAGATTTTAAAATTAACTGAAATGCGGGAATTCTGTAAAACCCACATGTTCCTATCCTTAACTGTAACTTAAAATTATATGTAATAACATGCGGAAGTTTCAATACCACCGTTTGATAATGCCCTAACAAGGCGAAACAATTGTCATAAAAATTAATAAAATATGAAAACATTGAACCAAAAATATAGTTTGATTTAAATATACTTTAATATGGAGTTCTTTAAAGTAGATGCCAAGTCAATCAATAATATTATACGAGACTATGAATGTTTCTAATTTTTAAAACAAATATATTTATGGAAGCATTCGCATTGTAGTTATGTATTTTACCTATTTAATATTTTGCTTTTATTTCCATCCCTTTATTAAAAAAAATAATTTAAACAGGTTAAATCCAAATATTAAAAATAATTGAAAACAGTGGTAATAAAAAACGAGTTACAAAAAAATTACGGTTTTAAATCTTGTTGTTTGAACACATTTTTATTTACAATCGACATTTCATCAGAGACGAGAAGTTTTGAAAGGGAATATGGATATCTAGGCGTTAACAGGGGTGCCTGTCAAATACCTGGGAAAATTCTGTGGGGATAACTCAGTGTATCTCTGTTAAGAAAATTGTAATTTAATGTTAGCCCGTAATGAGTGAAATCAACTTTTGTGTACAAGTATTTGGACACACTTAAAATGTTGTACATAATTTTAATTTTATTTTTTTTTGCCGGCTTTGTAGCATTCACTGATTTATTATGGAGGTATACAAAATCAGAGCTTTGAGTCAAATTATATTAAGAGCTTTGGTAGACTGTAACAAAAAAATACTTATTAGCTACAAATGTTTTAATAGCTGTGAAATTGATTTGATATTTTTAGTGATTGTTGATTGCATGAAAAGGTGTATGAATGTGGTGAAGGGAAGTGAGTCAGGACAGAGTGACAAAGGACAGAGAGGCGTTCTATCCTCTCTTCCGTGTTGGTTAGTTAGTTGTGTAAAACGGTAGCTTACTTCTACCGGGGCGTAAATCTGGTTTTGGAAGACGAACAGGAACTGATGGCTGATCGCTTAGCTTATATATTATATTATATTCCACGTAAAAAGCGTCTATGCAAACGACGGACTTTGTTTTGTACATAATTATAATATATCATTGGAAAGTGAATTTGAAGAGTTCGCATTTAAAGAAAATTTTAACCATTTTAACATCCCACCTAATGTGAAAGACTGCGTTTATCTAGATACCTTTAAATCAGTCGTAAAGTTTTTTTAATTTATGAATATTAAATTAAGTTGAAGACCGTTCTTTACGTAAAGTGGAAATTTAAAAATAAAGGGACCAAGCTTGACGAGTTGGTTTTACGACTCAATGCTTTTTCGCTGCCTAATATATTAAACTTTTATACTCACTATAAAAAAAAAGACAGAATACTTGAATTATTCTTTTTTATCTAAGAAAACGCTTTTTTCTTTTCTTAATCTTCTGTGAAATGTCTGCATTAAAACTTACAAAAAGATTTTATAGATACCTACTTTATTTTTAAATTCTATTTCACAGTAATTTGATTTTATGATAAAAATAACTACATTCCTCCTTCTCTAAGGCTGCTAATTATGGTCCCAACCAGGGCACAAAATAGCAGACTTCTGAGTTTTGAGAATCGGAGTCTTAGAAGAATATTAAGTGTGCGGTGGTTTTACTTTGTAATGAACATGGAGGTGAGGCAACGGACGCAGCAACCCTTGGTATCTACTGTCATTCGGCGTGGGCGTTTCGGCTGACTAGGCCATATACTAGTTATGCCTCCCGAGAGCCCTTGTTTGCCTATTTTACGAGGCATCAGGTTCTCGGCGTCCTGGATGTCCGCTGTTGACAATCCGTCGGCAGTTTGCGTCAGAGCTGCGGGACGTGGACCTGACCTGGGAGGATGAGTGGGAACTGGCGGCCGATCACTTGGCTTGGAGGCAGTTTGTGGAATCCATATGCTCCACATAGGGAGCGGATATGATATGATGATGATGATGATGATAAATACATTTTTATTGGCTTTATTTTTTATTTTTTTCATAACGTGTGACTTATTAGATTAATTGCCAACCAAATTGATAACTAACTAACCGACAAACATTCATGCTATTTTGGAACTTAAAACTAAATTATAGTTCCAATTTCTTCATAAACATAAAATAGCTTTATTTTTTAGTACAGCATTTTCAGGTTTAGAGTTTTGTCAGCTAAGTCGTTTAATTTATTTGTTTATTTACTAACAATTGTCATTTTTTAAATAATTAATCATAAAGACGAGTAAACGGCAGTTTCCGTTCCGTGCTCGTGGGATAGTGGTAAGCGCGTTAGACTACTATGCGTGAGTCGTGGGTTGGATTACCATAGGGGTAAATGATATATACATCATGTACTTGGTGTACCAATGCGGAGCCCTATGCAACATTGGGTGCGGATAAAGGAAAGTAGAAGTAGACATAATGTCATAATATACATAAGTGTGTGATTTTCACACGGCACTGAAGCGTTAAACTGATCATGTTGTTTTTCTATAATAAATAACTGTATCACCGATAAATGCCCCTGTAGTCGATAAGTACTAGTAGTCTTATTTTTAAGGTGTCACTTGATTATTATTTTTTTAAAATTGAAAAACTTTGAGGCCTCGACAGCACGAGTTAAAATCATTATACACATATGAAATTTCGTATTGGAATAGGCCATAGTAATTGTAAAAAAGATGAAGGTATGAGTTTTCAAAATCAAAATACAATTTTTTTTTGGCCATATAAGGGACACCCTAATGAAATTGATCAGATTGTCTATATGTCATTACCTTGTAAAATTCTCCCAAGTAATTTGACTAAAAAACGAATAAAGCGTTATTCGTTGTATGTACTGGTATAGTAAAGTATTCTTAACCTATTTCGGGCCATACTTGTTAGTAAGTCACTCACGTACATAAACCCATCTAGTGCAATGGATAGTTTAGGACGGAAATCGAACTACCTTCCTGGCCAGCTAGTACTCGGCTAAGTAGTTCCAACCAAACCAAGTAACATAGAAACAAAGAACCCGCCAATATAGAAGCAATACGTTAACGTTACTGGTCTATCCCGTTACTATGCAGCCAGAGTTGCATTTTCCACTGAGGGGAGTTTAAAAGCTTCAACGTATAAATAAAATATACGGTTTTAATACAATACCTATAAGTAAAAATAATTACCTCCGCCTCGGGGCATGGCGGTAGCGCGTTTGGCTGCCTTGCACGAGGTTGCGAGTTCGATTCCCGATGGGTTTCAATATGAAATTTTAATGTGAATTTCATATAAAAAATATTTCAAGTGTGATCCCTTGGGCTGGCATTGAAGCGTCTTGCCTTTATGTAAAATTTTATCAAGATTCTCTGCAGTGGCGTATGCAACATTAGGTGCGGATAAGGGAAAATATGTAGGTATGTTACTAATTTCGCCAAAATAAAATTTAAAAATTCGATATTTAAAAAAAATAATAATGTAAAACTAAGATGCAACAAGAAAAATTTAGTTTCGCCCACGCAAATTTATCTACAAAATATTACTTGTTTAATATTACCAGGAATCAAAGATGCAAACGAGCCCCTTAGAATCTGCAGGGCTTATGTCTTGAACAGTGGACACCAACACACGACCCGCCAGCCCTCCAAACGTTTTCGTCGGGCCCTCCAAAAATTCTCGATATCTGTGTACAAATAATTCTTCTTCTTCTCATTCCACTTAAATTAAACCTAAGGGTCTGTATTTATCTCGTTCGATGCTGCCTCTTAAGATGTCGACTCCCAGTATAATTCACAAGAGATATATTATTTTTTTAGAATTTAAAAAGATAAAAGATGATATGGCTTATCTCCATCGACTGATGTGCGAAGAATTGGAGTAGGCGCTGGCGCTGATGTAAAAAAGCAGCTCGAAAAAAAGGTTCTCGACGCATCAAAATTTTTTATTGTTGTTATGTTCATTAAATTTCTAATATCTTTTAAATTTAGATTGTTGTTCATTTGTTTTTTAATGATTATCTTGTTAAATATTTTTGTGGTTTTCGCTTTTTAACCCATTTAAACCACATTACTTATTTATTATATTATATTTTGTATAGGTAATAGATACATAGATGTATTATTTACTATTTTAGAGGTTAAGCACTTAAACAGTCATATAAATTTCCATTGGCATTATATAGGGAAAGTAGTAGTATTAGTAGTATGATACTGTGAATCCTCTAAAAAAGTTAAAAATTTAAAGTTATGTCTAAACTCAAACGTTTATAAATTTGATATGATTTGTAATATATGTTTACATTAATATTTCCCAAAAGGGACTCATCTTTTGTTGTTAGTCAATAAATTACGTGTGTTTTTTTAAAATTAATGTACGTGGTAACAAAATCACGTCACGTATGTAGTTCAAAATAAAAGTGTGTTTTACTTCATATTTATGAAAAACTACAACATGAGTGCTACCAACATTAAGTTAATGAAGATTTTTTGTGTTCTCGTTTGATATTTGCAACTTTTTTCTTGTAATACATTGTGTTATAACGTCATTGTAGAATATTGTACCCGTTTATTAAAAAAAAGTATTAATTTTAATGAAGGTTATTTGAACGTATGTGTATCTTATATAATATCAAACTTATTCGTTGTCAGTATAAAAAGTGATTAGACAGAGTGAAATCAGTCTGTGATACTAAAGAGTGTTGAAATGATCAATTTCAAGTGTTCATAACCGCTCTGACGATGTTGTAAACAATTTAGTGAATACTATTTGTTGCAAAGTTTATTGTGTGTCAATTAAGGCATGTGATTTACCATAAAAACATAAAATGCACTGGTTTAGTTGCGTTTTTACAATAGTTTATAATGTCTTCCATAGCGTGTATTTTATTTTTCACTCTTACTGTTTCTTTACAGATCAAGATATTGTGCGGTTACTAAACTAATAATTATTTTCCGCTATGGATTTCATGCCAGCCATTGCAAATAGTATTTCAGCAGCGTCTTTTAGGCTTCTTCTCAGTTTGTGGATTGTTTTCATATCTCTTACACCCCTGCAAATTTTGCAGTATAAATTCTTGCACCCTGGCGACAAAGTGACAGATACGAAAAATTTAAAAATTCGTAATGAATATGACTTTATTATTATTGGAGGAGGTTCGGCTGGTTAGTATTATTTTTATAGCTTATTTATAGCTTTATTAACTTAACACTAAGAAGTGAACTTGCAGACCATTAGACGCTTTTTGAAGTTCCTGTTACCTTGCACTGAGCCAGTCAATTCATTTGCATATTCTTGATAACATTTTCTTTAAAGTCAAATCGGTGTACAATTTTCCATTAGAATTCAGAATCTTCAAAAACTACTATTTAAAATGTCACCATTAATATGAGTCAGTAATAATAACATCGTTTAAAAAAATTAATTCAGACAAATACAAACACTTGCCTGGAAGAACGTTCATATCCAAACATGCATATCATATTATATGTAGGTACATTCTTACATATAATGTTTCATTTGTTAAGTAATATTATAGCATTATTTATAAACAAATGTAAGCTTACTTGTCTTCATTAAAAAAATACAGAGCCTTTGTGAATGTAAAAAAATATTTTGTAAGGTTTATACTACTTATAATGGTAATTAACATAGCCTTACTTATAATGGTAATTAACATAGCACTACTCACAATGGTAATTGACATAGCACTATTTATAATGGTAATTGACATAGCACTACTTATAATGGTAATTGACATCAGGTGCAGTTCTCGCCAATCGACTTTCGGAGGTATCCTCATGGAACATACTTCTATTGGAAGCTGGATTGGATGAAACATTCGTCAGTGATATCCCAGTATCTGCTGCTACTTTGCAACTAACAGACATTGACTGGCAGTACAAATCTGAACCTCAAGAAAATACATGCCTTGGTAAGTAACTAACTAACTAACCTGTACCTGTATACATATATGTGTGTTAGAATAATTTAATGTTTGAAATGGACTAAAGTCCGTAAATTAAATTAAATAAATAAAAAATAAAAAAAAATAACTATTTCAATAGCCATTTCCCCGAAGGAGTAGGCAGAGAGATAGAACGCCACACCACTCTGTCCTGGCATATACTCCTCTTGCTTCCTCCACATTCATACATCTTCTAAAACACTAAATAATAAATTAATTTAACGTTATTGGAATTTGTAACATAATTGTTATTTTTTTAAATGTATTCTTGCTAAATCACATTTACTTACATAATGTACATTTTTAGCTATGGAAAATAACCAATGCAACTGGCCAAGAGGAAAAATTTTAGGAGGATCGTCCGTTTTAAACTACATGATCTATATTCGAGGAAACAAAAAAGACTACGATTCTTGGGAAAATCAAGGTAATCCTGGTTGGGATTACGCTAGTATTCTGAATTATTTTAAAAAATCTGAAAACAATCAAAATTCTACATTGACTAGTACGCAATACCATAGTTCTGGAGGTTACTTAACTGTTACTGATCCACCATACGAGACATTATTGTCTAAAATTTTTATTGATGCTGGAATAGAGATGGGGTACCCAAAAATAGATTTCAATAGAAACACCCAAACTGGTTTTGGGTCGTATCAAGGTACAATGAGAGACGGACGTCGATGTTCGACGGCAAAAGCTTTCCTTCGTCCTATAAGAGAAAGAAAAAACTTACATATTTCGATGAATTCACACGTCACCAAAATACAAATATCGCCAATTACGAAGAAAGCGGTAGCCGTTGAGTTCAGAAAAGACCATATTCGAAAGGTTGTTAAAGCAAAAAAAGAAATCATTTTATCTGCTGGCTCAATTGGGTCTCCTCAGATCCTTATGTTATCAGGTATAGGACCGAAGTCGGAACTTTTAAAGCACAAAATAAGAGTAGTTAAAGACTTGCAAGTCGGGGAAAACTTACAAGATCATGTGTGCTTGGGTGGTTTAACATTTTCACTCAATGAATCCATCTCACTTAAATTAAATGAAGTATTTACACTACAATCATACAAAAATTATTTCGTTTCTGGACAAGGTCCAGCAACAATCAAAGGAGGTGTTGAAGGTGCTGCGTTTGTAAATACAAACTTTATGAATGCTTCATCAGAATACCCTGATATACAAATGCTATTTTCACCTACTTCCTTAAGTTTTGACAGTGGATATACCTTAAGAAAAGCACACGGATTAAAACAATCATTTTATAATTCTGTATATGCTCCAAGTAATGGAAAAGATGTATGGAGTGTTTTACCTACGCTGCTTAGACCAAAAAGTAGGGGTTCCATCAAACTTCGAAGTTCAGATCCTTATGATAAACCAAAGATTTACCCAAACTATTTTCAAAATATAAATGACTTGCATGTACTGAGAGAAGGTGTAAAAATAGCTATTTCGATCTCAAAAACCGCTGCATTCCAGAGGTATGATTCTAAAGTTCTACCAATACCATATCCAGGATGTCCAATGCGCCCTCTTTATTCTGACGAATACATTGAGTGCATGATTCGTCATTACACATTTACTCTCTATCATCCTGTTGGTACGTGTAAGATGGGTCCATCATCTGATCCTAATGCCGTAGTAGATCCAGAACTTAAAGTACACGGTATCAATCATTTGAGAGTTGTTGACGCCAGTATTATGCCAACAATTGTAAGTGGTAATACTAATGCTCCTACAATCATGATAGCAGAAAAGGCAAGCGACATGATAAAACAATCATGGGCTAATTAACAGAAACTTTAAAACTAAATTGGCCTTTATTTGACTCAATTGGCACCAATTTAATTTTTACTCTTAAATTTCTTAAAGGAACAGAAAGATAATTTTGTTCCAATACAGTTATTTTGAATACAAAAAGTGTAATAAAAGCATTTACTTTACATATTATACTATACGTCGATTCATCAAACCTTGTACGATCAAATAAATAATATAATCCCTATTCCAATTGAGTTTTTTTTTTAACATCCATTTTAACATGTTTAATAATATGTAATAAATAATCATAAAATTTTAAATACTTGTTCAATAAATTTCAACATTCGTTATGTAAGGGCCGTAAAATTGCTTTAAAAGATTTTTCATTGTGCAAACAAAAATAATAAAACACGGACGGTCTCCATAGTGTAGTGGCTAAAACGCTTGACCCACACTACGCAGGTTCTGGGAGATCATAACAATAATCTAAATTGATTTTTTCCTCCAGCCTTTTTGTTTTGTGATGTTGTTGCTCCCTATTGTTATTAGGACTGGCTTATTTGGATGGTTGTTAATAAATAAATAAATTGATCAATATTTTTTGCTCGATACGCATTCCTACTCTGCATCCTTAATGTCTGTCTAGATATATTTGGAGGTGGACACTATAATTCATAATGAACTGCAGATCAAACGCAATCTAATCGTTATCTTACGAAATACTATCTTTAATAAATATTTACTCGGAACCATAAAATAATAAATAATGCATTGTATTACTTCTATATCTGTTTATAAATTTTTCATCTTATATTTATGTTATGTATATATTTATAATAGAGTTTAATTGTCTTTACTTTGTTCATCGATTATAGTTTCACCTTGCGTTCATTCTTATGTTTTATCTAACGCTCATATCCTTACCTTTATGCTCATGTTTTTATATTATGTATAATATTAATAGTAGAGTTATCTTTACTTTGTTTATTGATTATTGTTTCGCCTTACCTAACTATCTTTTATGAACTTGCTTTGGTACTGATATTAATATTTGTTTAGTAAAAGCCCTCTGGGCGTATATTAATTAATAAAAAAATATGTAAATGAATAAACAAATTAATAATTTTAAGATCATTTCATCGATTTTTTTTGGTAATATAAGGTAAAAAGATTGTTAATGCCTGCAAAGATGAATAATTTTGGTTATTCTTTATAATAAAATGTTCTCCTTTTTCGATAGGACGTTATTATCCTTAGTTAAATTACAAGAAAAAAAGCGTATTTCATTTTATTAACTTTATAAATATATCATTATATTTTGATGAATCGGAATATAATTCAAATTCATAGGATAGAACTGAAATATTAATTTATCCAACCGATCGGGGTATCGGAATAGAGAGTAATATCACTAGAAATATTGCATGTACCGGTTTGTGCTATTTGAACCGAGTTGTGGTCTAGTGGTAGATTCTCTAGGTTCGAATCCCACTTCGGCACAATTTGTTTCCTGTTTTCTGGAACACTTATTTCCGACTGTTGAAAGCATCACCAAAATCAAATTACTTGAGTACCTTTATCTCAAATTTTTACTTTAAAAAAAAAGAGTTAAAAGTTTGTGAAGCAATATGTTATTAAGATGCATATAACTTGAACTGTATTTTACCTACATACTTTTACTTTACAGTCTTTCAACATGTGCTTTGTCTCATTTTATATCTCACACTATTTCTTCTTACTCATTTATCTGTTACCAAATTTATTTTATAAAATTATGCTTTTGTTGTCTACAAAAATTTAACAATCTGATGATGCCCGTAACATGGTGAAGGCGCTAACTTACGAAATATATATGCGTGAAAGTGTACCAAGTATTTTTATTTTAACTTTATCAGTTGTTTTTTTAATTATATATTTTTTTATTAACAACTGGATTTAATCGAACCAAATAATTGTTGGTGTCAAAAAAGGGGTCGTCTATCTTCGCCCGCTACCATATAAAGTTCTATAAATATATTTAAGAAATATTTGTGTAATAGCTTTTTTGAGAAGTTAACATTCTGATTATTAATTTTATATTTGTTTACAAATACAGATTCAACAATAAAATAAACTAATTAAACTTTTTCTAGTGTACATTTTTTATATTGGAGCAGTGTATTCGAAAAAAAAAATTGCATTTGCATACGTATTTTATTTTATTATTGCAATGTTTTTTCCTTTCGTGTTTAAATCTTTACTTCCTACAATAAATTTTCACTTATCTGGAATATTTTATATTTGTCTGATTCCTGCATTTAGTGTTTTAAATTTAATTTAACTTCATTTTAACGACAACTTAAATAAGTTGACAAAAATCAACAAAAATTTGTGACATCAGGGCATTGGACGTTGAGTGAGGATGCCAGAGGAACTACGGAATGAGGACCTGATTTGAGAAAAACTTACGGGAACTGACGACCGATTGCAATGTTTTAATACATTCGTATAATTTTCAATAATTTTTATAAATATGTGCATTAATTTTTAAAATTGGAATGTACTTATTAGGTTTGTATATAAAATAAATAAATAAATAAATAAAAACTGTGGTTTTTTGTGAAAATAAAATGATATAGCACATTTGAATTAATTAAAATACTTACATAACGAACAAAAAAGATGTTTGTGATACCTACATATTATTTTGTACGATACATATTTTTTTAATTTTAGGTGACAAAAGACAAAAGAAGAATATGAATAAATTACAATACTAAGTAGGTTTACCGCAAAATGAGTTTAGCATAATTTTCCTTATCGGTATTCGACAAAAAATGGAATGTGCCTGCAGTTTTCAATCTGGGAGGCGTGGGTACTTTACAGAAGCTTTGTAAGTCTTACGCAAAGGAAGTTAAGGAAAGCTAACGGTCTCCTATTGTATGTTTCATTTATTCCTAAATTAAAATACATGAAACTCTGAATTTGAGACACGTGATACAGAAGTGATTTGGCTGTAGATAACAATATATGATTCAAAAAAGTTATTACCATTAATAACCACCAACTTAGCTTTCTAAAAGTTTTGGTCAAGGGTAAGAAAATATTTTTTATGAAAAATTAAGCAAATTTATCTACTACCGACGTAAAATTAATTGAGAAAATAAATACATTTTTACAACAATAATAATAAAATAAAGACATATTTGACTTGTATAAAAAAGTTACAGAACTACTAAACTTTCGTCTGTCAGGCGACGATTACTCTATATATCTCAATCCAATAAGCGTGCATCCGCAGTCAGTTCACTACTTAGGAAAGTACTAGAAGTGGACGGGATGGGGCGGGGCCGCGGAGCACTGTGTTTCGGGAGCGATATTACGAGCTACTTAAGGTAAAAATCCAATGACATGGAAATGGCTAATTATAAGCGATTAGGAGAGAATATTAGTCATTTAGCTCACACAGTAAATTTGAGGCCGATTCGTTGAAATTTCGACCCCTAAATTACCTAGCTAATTGCATGCGACAACAAAACCGATTCAGTCGCATTGTTTCGCTTCCAACCGCCACACGTCTTTACGCTGTTCCTTCAAGTGCATTATTTTTATAATCATTGTTATTTTTTGTTCGTCATGGCTTCCACTTCTACAGGTAAGATATTTATATATGAAAATAGTCATATGTTATTTATTTCATTGAAAAAAAAAAAAAACACAAGTTTTAAAAACGATCACAGATTTTGCATAAAGTCGTCAAGTTTCATGGAGTAGAACTTTTTCCCAACACCTTCCAACATGTCCATATTTTGTTATATTCTCACGTGTTTATCTAGCTTTCAAACAAATGTTGTCCTAATTCTCGTTTTGCCTCGTTTTAGGAAATTTTTCTTTGTCCCCAGGTGTCACACGGGAAATAACACGCCTTCACCTTTTCGATCTCTTATATCGTGATAATATTGTCAGCCAAGCAAATAAGGTAACGTCCATTGTCTGCATGGTGAACTATGCCTCATCTTAGATGTCTGGTCTTCCAGCAGAGGCCATCTATAATCAAGTTAAGGTGTTTGTTGCTGGTCTGAAGAGAAGATGGAGTGCAGTTCGGAAGGAAGATCGATTCGTTGCAAAGTAGGTTCAAAGGCTGGCTGCAAGAAGAGCTCTGACCAGCGCGAAAACAAGGTGGCGATAAGGTTTCACCTGTACAACCTGGTGGTATACTTCCTCGACTAGTACCATGACGAAAAAAGCAATTCGTGGAGATAAGTTCATCGGCAAAGAAGAAGCGGACAAAGACATTGGTGATAAAACATTCTCCGGAGGAGCTTGTTTATGCTACCCAAACGAGCTACACGAAAACTGGCCAATTTCTCACAATTATTTTATGATCATCAAGTGATATTTAGATTACTACTATACATAGACAAATATAAAATATTGTATTCAAATATCACCCCATTGTTAAAATAAAATAAACTATATTTATGTCCTTATAAGTATATAAAAAAAAAAAGTGTTTGTTATAATTTTGCGACTGCATTTGCGTCTCAATAAGTTTACGTTAGAGTTGAGGGACGTGGACCTGACTTGGGAGGATGCGCGAGAATAATCTTAAAGGAATAAATTGAATTATTCCAAATTGTAATTTAAAATCAAATGTTAAATATATAATAACATTTTATATTTCACTAAGTATATGGTCACGCTATCAGCATTGGCATCCTTATGTATTTTCTACTATACCTATATTTATTAAAAAAGTATAAAAAAAAAAATTTTTTAACTTACATATATTGCCGCCACCTATATAAATTTAATATTCAACATTAAAAAATTACTTATATTTCTATTTATATACTCGAGATCAAGCTGCAAAGAGCCTTTTACGGTCTCATATTATTTTTAAAAGATCTTGCGCAATATTTAATATTTAATTTAATTTAATCAACTTTAATATTCAAATACCTACTTTATGTAAAGACAGACATACATATATATTAGGTCCTTACATATGAAATTGGCGTTTTGCCGTACTGGCAACATTGATCTCAAATATCTTCTCTTTGGTTAGGAATTCCAATTTCAAATTTATACAGCTATTTACTCAAGTATTTGTGTTTTGAAAATTATAATTTATTTGTTATTTCCTCAATTGTTTTTTTCTTTGCGTCACTCAGTTTACAAAATAGAAAACTTGAAATATCGCGTTATTTACGAGTACGAGTTCCACCGTGGCACCAGTGCTGCAGAAACGGTTTGAAGGATTAATGATGTGTATGGCGACGGTGCCGCAAAAAAAAATACAGTGCGTTTTTGGTTCTAACGTTTTCGTTCTGGAAATTTCGACCTGCAGAACAAGCCCCGTGGACGGCCGGAGACCAAAGTTGATAATGAAGAATTGAAGGCTATTGTGGAAGCGGATCCATCGCAAACCACGTCCGAGTAAGCTGCAGGCTGCGGTGTTAGTGATAAAACTGTTTTAATCCACTTGAAGCAAATTGGGAAGGTGAAAAAGCTTGAATTAGGTCCTTACATATGAAATTGGCGTTTTGAATGGGAGGAACATAAAGTTGATTTTTTTTAAATATAATATTACAATTAGAAGAGCTTCAATTGGAATGTCTAAGACATCCACCGTGCTCTCCGGACCTTGCCCCAACAGATTACTATTTTTTTCGAAATTTGGATAACTTCTTGCAAGGGAAAAAATTTAACTCCGATGGGGCAGTCCAAACCGACTTCACAGATTTTATTGATTCCCGTCCGAATGGTTATTTTAGTAAAGGGATCGATGAACTACCTATGAGATGGCAAAAGTGCATAGATAGCAACGGTACATAATTTAATGAAATAAATATATTATATTTAAAAAAAATCAACTTTATGTTCCTCCAATACAAAACGCCAATTTCATATGTAAGGACCTAATATTATGTGTTTCTATCGTAGAAGTCAACAGACTTATAAATTTTATAAGAATAAAGATTCCAAAATAATAATTTTACAGAATAATGAAAAGTAGCTCGTAATATTGCGACCTGAAACCTGTGCGGCGGGTAGGGGGAACCTACCGAAACAGCAAAAGCGCTTGATACCCGTAGTCTATTATACGAATGGTTAGTGATCTAAGGTTAACTTAGTTGCTGTATTTTCAGCAGTGATTAACAGGGTATACGGTCAAGATGAGACCGTACAATTTTCTACCCTACCAAACAACGGATCTTCAAAAGCTGACATTAGTTTCGCTCCACTCTAATAACATACTCATAGCGCAGATATACCACCTTATTAACTTCTTTTCAACGGAAAAAAATTTGACTCCTTTTTATTAGAAAATAAAACGTTTAAATAAACCAAAGTTCGCCAAGTGGACTATGACCTTACTGATATTTTAATATCTTTCTTTAATAGCATGTTGATTTAAAAATTTTATTTTAAACATATTAATTAAACTAATAAGTTCGAAATAACTTTTTTGTGCTAACGTGTTTTCGTACATTTTAGAAGCTTCCTTAGTTAATTCTTTTTAATAGCAGTCTTTACACTCTTCCTCAACTCAATATCCAGTGAATTTTTGAACGTCTTTCCAAGTCAGTTAGTCTTTTTCATATATATAAGTAGATTAGACGTAAGCTTCTGGGGAACAAAATTATGTATAAACACTTATTGTTTTGGATGCTGAAAAATCGATCAGTACCTGCATTGTTTGTATAACAGGTAAGCGCAGTTGTAATGCTCAAGAAGAATAGCAGTCACGCAGCGTTTCTATCATACACTCGTAGTCCTCCATTTTCTCCCTGGAATTTTTAGAGCATTGATTTTTTTACTCGTTTTAGACATGGACTAGAAGCATGTTTGTGTCGTCTTATTTTTTAACATCTTACTTTCATGTAACAAATAATGAAGATTCACTGCACTTGGTGTATAAATTAAGTGCCCTATGCACCATTAGATGCGAATAAGGAAAAGTATTAAAAGTATTTTTTAAATAATTTATTTCAACGAAACATTTTTTAAAAAAAAGATGATAGGATTTATCACGATTCAGGTAGATAACTAAAATGTGTGAAAAACAAGATTCTCTAGTGGTAAATTCTAGGGAATAAATCGAGAACTAAGATTGTATGGAGAAAAGGTCAAGAGTCACGAGACACCCATTCTTCTAATGCACAAAGTTGTATAGCGAAAAATGGCTTATTACATTTTTTCTTATTTTCAGTGGAATAAAAAGTTTTCAAACAAGTTTTACGTATGTTACGCTTATTATACACTTGTTTCTTACCATAATTTGAAAGGCCCCAAAGCAAGGATTATAGAAAAATAAAAGAGTAATTACTACATTGTTTTCACACCAAGAAAAAAGTTGAATTAATGTGTAATTATTTTTAAATACAACTAATTTGTTCTGCTACACCTACAAACATGTGCTGAGCATACTATTTTATTTTAAATTATGTATTTTGTGTTACAATTAAAATGCTATAAATAATCGTTTAAAAAACTTTTTTCAGATCATTAGACACTCTTTATAATTAACAAAAATGGAATCTGTGTTGCCAGTTTTAAACAATATTTCGACTCCGCTCATCGGTTACCTTTTTGCCATTTGGATAGTATCTATATCATTAACGCCGTTGAGCATTCTGCAGTATAAATTTTTGCACCCTGACGATAAGGTGACTGACACGAAAAATTCAAAAATTCTTGACGAATATGACTTTATCGTTATTGGAGGAGGTTCGGCAGGTAAGCAATGATTACAATATAATTTTTTTAATAACTTTCAACTGTATTCCCAGTGAGGACCAAAATATATAAGCGATTTTACAAGCCTGGGTGTTGGTGATGTTGTTTCCGTCTATCTGACCTGTAGAAGTGATTGAGTTATTATTAATAATTTTAAAATTTTGGTTCATGAATTTTGGTATTCTCAATTAAACATATTTCATGTGAAATTTATGTTAGAAGAACTCACTTTGTAGTTATTCATTATAAACTATTAAAATGTTTTTTTTTTTTTTTTAACAACTTTTTTATTATAAATCTATTAATTAAGGTACAAGAATAAGGGTATCAGAATATTCTTGTACCCTTGAAAAAGAGACACGTGTTGCCTTGAAACCGGTCGGGAGTTACATAGATTAATAATAAAAAAGTAGTTGAAAACAAAGTTATTTTCATTTAAATAGTTCAAACATATTTCAAATGACAATACATTTTATTTTAGGTGCAGTAGTGGCTAATAGGCTATCAGAAATATCCTCCTGGAACATACTTTTATTAGAAGCAGGATTAGATGAAACATTTTTCAGTGATATCCCACTAATGGCAGCTGCTTTACAGCAAACAGATATTGATTGGGAGTACAAAACTGAGCCCCAAGAAAACACATGTCTTGGTAAGCAATCAATGAAGTTATAAATCATAAATATACTACAAGGTTCTTGTGAAATTATTTCAATAGAAAGCTTCTAAATGTACATTTATTTATTTTGTTTTTTAAACATAATGTTTTTTTTAAGCAATGGAAAATAACCAATGTAACTGGCCAAGAGGAAAAATCTTAGGAGGATCATCGGTTTTAAATTTCATGCTCTATATTCGGGGAAACAAGAGGGACTACAATGATCGGAGCCAACAAGGGAATCCTGGTTGGGATTATGCCAGCGTTTTGAGCTACTTTAAAAAATCTGAAGACAATAAGAATTCGTCCATATCTAGTAACCAGTATCATAATTCTGGAGGTTACTTAACTGTAACTGATCCACCATATCAAACATTACTCTCCAAAGCTTTTGTGCAGGCTGGAATGGAGATGGGATACCAAGACGTTGATTTTAATGGAAATAGTCAAACTGGATTTGGGTCGTATCAATTAACCGTGAGAGATGGTCGTCGATGTTCGACAGCAAAGGCATTTCTTCGCTCTATTAGAGACAGAAAAAATTTACACGTTTCAATGAACTCACGTGTCATTAAAATTCATTTTTCACCCACAAAAAATAAAGCTATAGCTGTTGAGTTCAAAAAAGATCACATTCGCAGAGTCATTAAAGCCAAAAAGGAAATTATTTTTATCAGCTGGCGCTATCGGGTCTCCTCAAATCCTTATGTTATCTGGAGTAGGACCAAGATTGGAATTATTAAAGCACAAAATAAGACTTATTAAAGATTTACAAGTGGGAGAAAATTTGCAAGATCACGTGTGCTTAGGTGGTTTGACATTTTTAGTAAATGAATCCATGTCACAAGACAAAAACATCTTAAACCTTGAATCATATAAAGAATACTTCGTTTCCAAAACCGGTCCGATGACAATTAAAGGTGGTGTTGAAACTGGTGCATTTGTAAAAACAAAATATTCAAATCCTTTTTCTGACTATCCTGATATGCAAATGTTCTTTTCAGCAGCATCCATAAATTTTGATAATGGTATAAGTTTAAGAAAGGCTCATGGATTGACAAAATCATTTTACAAAGACGTGTACTCTCCAATCAACGGTAAAGATGCGTTCAGCATTTTACCTGTGTTACTTAGACCAAAAAGTAGGGGATCCATAAAGCTTAGGAGTTCAAATCCTTATGATAAACCAAAGATATACCCAAATTATTTCCAAGATATAAATGATTTACATGTATTGAGAGAAGGTGTAAAAAATCGCTATTTCGATCTCAAATACCGCTGCATTCCAGAGGTATGGTTCTAAAATTCTACCAATAGCATTTCCAGGATGTCCAATGCGCCCTCTATATTCCGACAAATACATCGAGTGCATGATTCGTTACTATACATTTACCATCTATCATCCTGTTGGTACGTGTAAGATGGGTCCATCATCTGATCCTAAAGCTGTGGTAGATCCAGAACTTAAAGTACACGGAATCGATAATTTGAGGGTTGTGGACGCCAGTATTATGCCAACCATTGTCAATGGTAACACTAATGCCCCCACAATTATGATAGCGGAAAAAGCTAGTGATATGATAAAAAAAATCATGGAACGTGTTGTAAAAATATCAAACAATAAATAACCAATTCCATGACATGTTTAGATAAATAACCCATGTAATTATTTTTTATTCAGATTAAAAACAACGACAAAATGATTTGAATATTTTAATATTTTACCAACCTAACTGAATTATTTTCCAAAGGAAATCGAAAATTTTTTTTTTTTCCATAAATACACTACAAAAAACTACAAAAAGAAGTACAAATACTTGTAAGTGGTCATGTGAAAAGTCAGAATAATCGAGATGCGTGAATGAGAAGATGTATGAAAGTAGGAAGAAGCAAGGTAAGTGTGCCAAGATAGAGTGGTGTGGCGTTCTATTCTCTCTGCCTACCCCTTCGAAGAAATGGTGTGATGGTTAGTTAGTCATTAAAAAAAATTATCTATTATATTTATTTACCTATGGGTAGGAGAATCATTTGTACAAAGAATATAGAACAAAGAGAGGAGGCATAAGGCCACTGCCCATACAAAAACTTGGTGCCGTAAACAATTCTATGTTCCCATGGCAACCGTTGCAGCGTTGCTAGGTCACTGACAAACTGTCATTTTCAGACTGAAATGTTCATAAAATAAAGGTAGATTGTTGGCACCTTAATCAGGGTTCTGGCATCCTGGACGTTGCTTTTGTATAATTCGTCGGCGGTTTATGTCAGAACTATGGAACGAGGACCTGATTTGATAAAAACTCACGAAAACTGGAGACCCGATCGCAATGTTTTAATACATTCGTATAATTTTTAATCAATTGTTATAAATGTGTGCATTAATTTTTAAATTGGAATGTACATGTTAGATTTGTATATGAAATAAATAAATTTATAATATAACCTATTTCAATAAATTAAAATACTTACATAACAAACTTATAAAAAAAATGGCTGTGATACCTACATATTATTTTGTACGATACATATTTTTTTAAATTTTAGGTGACAAAAGATAAAGGAAGAATATGAATAAATTACAATTCTAATTAGGTGAACCACAAAATAAGTTTAGTATAATTTTCCTTATCGGTATTTGACAAAAAATTCAATGTGCCTGCAGTTTTCAATCTGGGGGGCGTGGGTACTTCTATAGAAGCTTTGTAAGTCTTGCGCAAAGGAAGTAAAGAAAAGCTTACGGTCTCCTATTGTATGTTTTAATTTATATTTATTTAACACATTAAATTCCAAAAATAAAATACATTTAACTCTGAATTTGAGACACGTGATACAGAAGTGATTCAAACTTTTGGCTGTTGGTAATAATATATTATTCAAGAAAGTTATTACCATTAATAACCATCAACTTACCTCTCTAAAAGTTTTCGTTAATGGTAAGAAAATATTTTTTATGAAAAATTAAGCAAATTGATCCACTACCGACGTAAAATAATTATTAAAAAAACAAACATTTCTTTATTGATTTAACCATTTCGTATACAGGGTGTAACGAAACTCGTAGTACAACCCGGAAACTGGTGAATCTACATCGTATTTGGAGACGATTGTGTAACACGACACTGAGCTTGAAAAAGAATAGTTTTTTTTTCTAACAAAAGTGCTTTAAGTAAAATTGCTCAAATTTCTTATTAAAACGCGCTTTTTTTATTTTGTTTTCTTTGTGGATAGTAATTAATTTGACTAAATAAATTTGTAACCAAGTTGCAAAAAAACCAACTTCGTACTCAATTTTCTCGAAAACTGAGGGTCAAATCAAGAAATTTTATACTACAAAATCGACTCCAAATATGATGTAGATTTCACTGTTTTCAGCTTGTAAATCGAGTTTTGTTACACCCTGTATAGGGTTGAAAAACAAAAGTCACTTTTCTCAAATAAATGAGGTGCGTGGTGCGTGGTAATGCAATGTTTGGAAACTTAGATTCAGTATGTACTTTTTGTAATGACTCTGAAAAATGTATAAATATTTCCTTATCATTCTTCACATTGACTAGATAAATCACAGATATGAATAAAAATATAATATAGACAAGGTACACTACTACTACTTTCTCTTATCCATTCCCAATGGTGCATAGGGCGCTGAATTAGTACACCAAGTAAGGTACAAAGGTGTTTTGTTATTATTTTATTTATTTAACCACCTCAACGGGACAGGAGGCCCAATAAGGTTCTTCCCGATAGCAACAGCAATGGAAGGGAAGCAAAGCAACTGGCCAAGAGGAAAATGCTTAGGAGGAACTTCTGTGTTAAATTACATGATTTATATTCGTGGAAACAAATTCGATTATGATGGTTGGAAAGCGATGGGGAATAAAGGATGGGATTTTTTAAGCGTTTTGGGGTACTCGAAAAAATCCGAAGACAATACAAATCCTCGGCTAATGAATAACTCATTTCACAATAGGGTTGTTCCCGATAGCATAAATATCCTTGAAAACGTTATAAATATTTAAAGTATATTTTTACAATTCCAACGATATAAAACACAATGATCAAAAAATTTGTTTTCATTTATAAATTTATGTTTTAAAAACACGAAAATACGAATGATTTTTAACGCCCGTTATTGGCTAATGACGGCATTCCCGTCCACCGTGAAAGGCGTGAGATTCATTCCGTAGTGAGCGCCTATATTGCTGTGACGTCACACCGCATGCGCGCCAAATGGAGGATTTTGCGAGCGGTTTGAAAAAGCGCTATTTCAAAGTGCGCTAGAAAATTCAAATGGTATCGTAAAATTTTTTAAAAAATTCCCTTGATATTGTAATTTTTCAATCAATTTTTTGAAATAAAAAATAAAAAATCGGGAAGAACCCAATTACAGATGGGAACAACGTCGCAAACACCCAGGCTTGAGGAAAACCACTTTTAATTTTTGTGTTCTCACCGGGAATCGAACCCGGAACTTCCGTATCGTGAGAAGATTATTATCTTCTCACGATGTTTTTATTAAACATCTGTGTCCGTTTGTCATCTGTTTGAAATTTCTAATAAAGACTGTGCCAACTTTGGTACTGAAGTTGACTTTGTGATATACTAGAGGCAACTGTGTTTATAACCACCTAAAATGAGTACAAAATTTGGACAAACGCACTCAATATTTTTATCTCCTTACCTGTACAATAAGTTGGAAAAAAATACTAAAACGACTAAATTAGGATTTAACATGTGGCTCGTCGATTTAGATACTGTAAATTCTGAACAACTATTGATTGTTCAGAGATAATCTAAGTTGTATGTATAGTAGTGTTAGTAAACATCTCACTATTATACTATCCGATAATATTTTGTTTAAGTACGTTTATAATTATGACCCAATAATTTTACTAGTAGTGTTAGTAAGTTTCTAATTAATATACATACTATATAAGTTGATTCAATAAAATTATATCTTAATAACCTATTGTAATAGTATACCTAAAAAAACATAAACTTATTCAAATCACAAATTGTAAATCATAAATTCAAATTATTTTCAGGCAAATGTACAATAATTACATATCTTTTCAATAATTAAAATATTGTACATATCTTCTCTAAGACAGGTGCGCAACACGCCACCTAGTAGAGAAGATATCAATGACAAATTAGTTTTACACACCATCTGAATGAATAAGATATGTAATGTTAGGTACCCTAATAAACAAATAAACAAATCCCAGCAAGGAAATACTGACGTCATTTATTTAACTGAACAGGCTCTGTGACAGGAAAAAAATTTGTCTTTAGACAATTTACAGGAACTGCACTAAAGCATTTGAGAACGAAAACATTACTCTGAGTCGTCGAAAGTGTCGAGAGCTTTAATTAAATACCTGGAAGCGTACATGACAGAAAACGACAGCTTTCAGAACAAACTCGGTGTGCGGCTTGGTGGTAGTGGATTAGCGGGCACCGCACCGCATTCAACAGTACGAAGGCTGTCTGGAGATCTCCCTTGTCCGTAGGGCACTGCTTTGCTTCACCAAGTGCAGTGAATCATGATCATTTGTAACATGAACGCAAGGTTATCAGTCTTACACTTCAGTACGTACAGTAGGTATTTACCTACTGCACGTCTGTATTATTGTTAATATAGAAGGAAAGGTGTGTCCCAGAATTCGGTCCTATTTAAGGCAGTTAAGTTATATCATGAAATGGGAAAGAATATATACCAAGAAAAAAAAAAATCAAAATATAAAAATAAAGTTAAAGATTATGTGTTGAATAATGTGTGATGAGGGTGTGTTATTATTGTATTTATGAATATTAATTTATTGTTAATATTAGAATACATTTTATATTTGTATAGAATGTATGCTATTTCAAGTAATAAAAAATAAAAAAAATTATAAAAATTAAAAAAATTAAAAAAAAGCCAAAGATAGGGACGAGTGGAGAAAAAAATTAAAATCTTAGTTACAATACTGGAATGGAGATGCTTGAAGATGACGATGATGATGATGATTAATATAATACAGGTTTTGAAGAACTTTAAAACAATTAGCCTTGATACTTAATTTGTTTTATTCGTAAATATATATTAAATTATATTCAAATTTATATCGGTAAACCGTCGATTAACATTTTCCGGATGTACTCGGTGGAGCTGATGGATGTTGACGTGACGTGGAAGGATTGATAAAACAAATCGAAGCCTCTAGCTTCATCTTTTCTATCACTAACCCTAGCTCACAAACCTTATTTTCGATTGACGGTGTAACTAACCTTTCGTCTGTCAGACTACGAAATCAAACATGGATAGTAACTTTATTAGTTTTATTTTATTTAAAAAATTACCTTACATGGCAATGTTAATTTTTGGGCAGTCAAATAGTTAACATTTTGAGATTTACCTACAGCTAAGCTACAAAGAAACAGCGTGTTCCCCACAAATAGCTATTTTGTAACCCTTGCAGAAGTATTTCGCCATGCCATAAAGTTTCAAACGTCATAAAATCTACGTAAAATATTTAAAATGACAACATTTTTACCAAAATCTATATTACACAACAGTAATTATTGAGAAAATAAAAACATTTTTATAACAATAATAATGAAATAAGGACATATTTGACTGCATAAAAAAGTTACAGAACTACTCAACTTTCGTCTGTCTGGCGACGATTGCGCTATGTATCTCAATCCAATAAGCGTGCGTCCGCAGTAAGTTTGTGCGTGTGACTAATTTCACTATTTAGGAAAGTACTAAAAGTGGGCGGCGGGCGGGCAGGGGGAACCTACCGAAACAGCAAGAGCGCTTGATACCCGTGGTCTATTATACGAACGGTTAGTGATCTTGGGTTAACTTAGTTGCTGTCTTTTCAGCAGTGATTAACAGGGTATACGGTCAAAATGAGACCATACAATTTTCTACCCTACTAGACAACGGATTTTTAAAAGCTGACATTAGTTTCGCTTCACTCTAATTACATACTCATAGCGCAATTTAAAATTATCATTAAAAAACCATTATTCATTTTTAAATCAGTTAAGTAGGTATAAAAGAAGCTACTTGTCACTACCTCATTAACTTCTTTTCAACGAAAAAAAAATCATACTCCTTTTTATCAGAAAATAAAACGTTTTAATAAACCAAAGTTCGCAAAGTGGACTGTGATCTTACTGAAATTTTTAATAATCTTTCTTAACAGCATGTTAATTTAAAAATTTAATTATAAACATATTTAAAAAACCTACCCGAAAAAATATTAAAATATTCCAACACTCTGAAACTCTGAAAAGGTGAAACTCTGGAAACGAAAGTGGATTATCTAGGCGTTTACCATTATGCTTATCTTATCATATGGCTACCATACCATAGGCTTATGCTTATCGGCGCTATATAAATTATCCATAATAGTAATTAGCGGGGTTAAGTGGCCAATTGACGTATTACAACATTCCCCATTCCACCCATCATCTGTAACCATAACCATAGGTATATGACAAATTTCGCTACAATGAAGGTGATTTGCAATTTTCTCAACAGATGTCGACGTGTGACATAATTCTTCCTAATGGATGTTCCGAAATATAAAATTTATTGTGTTCGGATGATGGGCGGAATGGGAAATGTTGTAATACGTCAAGTGGCCACTTAACCCAGCCAATGACAGGTCATTAGCCCAGTAAACGCCTTGATAATCCACTTTCGGATCTAGAGTTTCTTTGTCTCTGTTGGGATATCAATAACTTCAATTGATTATGAAAATTGATTCTTGATGCTAAAAAATGAAGTTCCTCAATTAAGTTATATGCAAATGAGAATTGTTTAAACTTTTTATTTAATCAATCATTCATTAAGCTTTATGCTTGCGTTAAACGAAGCACTATGTGAATCTTGTAAGTAAACTTAATTATTTTAATAAATTATCTGATTACTGTCTATTATTTACAGGTGCATACTTTTTATAAGGTAGGGGAGGAGTGTACTAGTTGTCTCAAAAAATTGTTTTTAATTTTTAGAGACAAAAGTAAAGATAATTTGATGTAGCTTTATTTATTTTAGAAACGAAGCATGTTTTAGCTATCTGAATACCTGGGGTAAGTTGTCTCAGACATTAAGGTAATTGGTTTTTTTTTTTTAAAACCGACCGAACTTTAACATAACCCACTTTTGACAACGGAAATTGGTTTTCGCATGTACTCTGGACTTTATTTTATTGTGGTAGCGAGTTATTGTTCGGTAATTTATATTATAACCTTTGTCTACGAATGGCACTCATAATTACATCATCCGGTGTATTGGCACGCTTCCTTATTCCTTTTCCATTCCTAGACATGGTTTACTGTATAAAATATGGACAAATACTTGATTTTGGGTTGTAAAAACAATATTCAAGTTAATGTCCTTTAAGACCACTAGCCCCTTTCATAATGAGAGAACTAGACCACCCCTTTTTGATGCTTCAAAAACAAAAATGTTTGCATGCTGCATAAGCATCCAAACAAAATTACAAAAACATGCTGCACGAATATTATTGAGCTAATTAATTTGCGCTTATGGACTAAAAGATAATACACTAATTGTAAAAATGTTTTTTTTACACAACAAATGGAATTTTAGTATTGGACCGATTAATGTCACATTCTTACTATCAAGATGCCATAAGTTTCTGAGGTTAATCACCAGGTGGATCAGATGCAGGCGATAACAAGTTTTAGTTTGTATTGTTTACTGTCCGAAATTTAATGCTTGAGACAACTAGTACTTGAGACAACGAGGACACTCCTCCCCTATTTATTAAAATTTTTGTATATAAAGAGATGATTATCATATCTTCGCATTAATTTAAAGTATTTCGCCACAAATAACATTTCGAAATAAAATTTAACAGCTGCTGTGTTATAACGTTTTATTAGGGGGTTGTAAAAGATAACGATGTATTAATGATTACGACACAATTTGCAGACCTTTGATTCGTTGTCATAATTACCTAGAGTAAGTGTTTGTTTAGAGCTCAAAAACTTATTTAAGAGGTTTAGTGCAAAATAATAATTTGAAAAAATGATAGCATGGCATTATTCGGCAACGTAAAGAAAACAAGTAATTAATTCATTTGATTCTGCCTGCGGTACCATCGAAAAAAAGTGATAAAATTATTGTTCGTATTAACTTTTTTGTGCTAACGTGTTTCCGTACTTTACAAGTCAGTTAGTCTTTTCCATATATACGAGTAGATTAGACGTAAGCTTCTGGGGAACAAAATTATGTATAAAAATGTTATTGTTTTGGATGCTGAAAAACCGATCAGTACCTGCATTGTTTGTATAAACAGGTAAGCGCAGTTGTAATGCTCAAGAAGAATAGCAGTCACGCAGCGTTTCTATCATACACTCGTAGTCCTCCATTTTCTCCCTGGAATTTACCACTAGAGCATTGATTTTTTTACTCGTTTTAGACATGGACTAGAAGCATGTTTGTGTCGTCTTATTTTTTAACATCTTACTTTTATGTAACAAATAATGAAGATTCACTGCACTTGGTGTATAAATTAAGTGCCCTATGCACCATTAGATGCGAATAAGGAAAAGTATTAAAATACATTTTCAAAAAATTTTTAATTATCACGCTTCAGGTCAATAACAATCAATAATTTGTGAAAAAATTGATTCTCTATAGGTATATTCTAGGCATTAAGTAGAGGACTAAGATTGTATGGAGAAACAGTCACGAATCACGAGACAGCCATTCTTCTTAATGCACAAAGGTGTATAGCGAAAAATGGCTTATTACATTTTGTCATATTTTCAGTGGAATAAAAAGTTTTCAAACATTCACTTTCCTAACTTCGACACGACTCGATTCATATTTTCAAGCACAAGCCGCTTTGGTTTTATTGAAAATAGTATTGCAAATTAAAATATGTTGCAAATATCATAAGATTTCATTGATTTCTTTTATTTAAAAAAAATAAATCACGTGTGTTACGCTTATTATACACTTGTTTCTAACCATAATTTGAAAGGCCACAAAGCAAGGATTATAGAAAAATAAAGGAGTAATTACTACATTGTTTTCATACCAAGAAAAAAGTTGAATTAATTTTTTTTTTTTTTTTAAATACAACACAAATTTGTTCTGCTACACCTTCGAGTATGTGCTGAGCATACAATTTTAATTTTAATTATGTGTTTTACGATAAAATTAAAAAGCTATAAATAATCGTTTTAAAAAATTTTTTCAGATCATCAGACACTCTTTAAATTTAATAAAAATGGAATCTGTGTGGCCGGTTTTAAACAATATTTCGATTCCGCCCATCCGTTACCTTTTTTCCATTTGGATAGTATCTATAGCAATGACGCCGTTGAGCATTCTGCAGTATAAATTTTTGCACCCTGGCGATAAGGTGACTGACACGAAAAATTTCAAAATTCTTGACGAATATGACTTTATCGTTATTGGAGGAGGTTCGGCAGGTAAGCAACGATTAAAATATAATTTTAATAACTTTCAACTGTATTCCCAGTGAGGACCAAAATATATAAGCGATTTTACAAGCCTGGGTGTTGGTGATGTTGTTTCCGTCTATCTGACCTGTAGAGGTAATCGATTAATTATTTATAATTTTTAAATTTTGGTTCGTGAATTTGGTATTCTCAATTAAACATATTTCATGTGAAATTTAAGTTAGAAGCACTCACTTTATAGTTATTAATTTATAAACTATTTAAATGAAAATACTTTGTTTATTTAATCTAACTCCCGACCGGTTTCAAGGCAACACGTGTCTCTTTTTCAAGGGTACAAGAATAAGGGTATAAGAATATTTTTGTACCCTGAAAAAGAGACACGTGTTCCTTCGAAACCGGTCGGGAGTTAGGATTAATAATAAAAAAGTTAATAAGTAAAACAAAGTTAGTTATATAGTTTATTCATAGACTTTCCAACGATGCTAGCGATCAAACCATATTTCTAAATGGTCAATAAAATTTTTTATTTATTAAAATGCAATACCAAGAAATGTCAATAGATAATCTAACAAAATAAATCCTCCTTAAAAACAAAGTTTTTTCATTTCAATAGGTCAAACATATTTCAAATGACATTAAATTTTATATTAGGTGCAGTAGTGGCTAATAGGCTATCAGAAATATCCTCCTGGAACATACTTTTATTAGAAGCAGGATTAGATGATTTTTCAGTGATATCCCAATAATGGCAACTGCTTTACAAAACAGATATTGACTGGGAGTACAAAACTGAGCCCCAAGAAAACACATGTCTTGGTAAGCAATCAATGAAGTTATAAATCATAAATCTACTACAAGGTTCTTGTGCAATTATTTCAATAGAAAGCTTCTAAATGTACAATGGTTTATTTTTTTTTTTTTTTTAAGCAATGGAAAATAACCAATGTAACTGGCCAAGAGGAAAAATCTTAGGAGGTTCATCGTTTTTAATTTCATGCTCTATATTCGGGGAAACAAGAGGGACTACAATGATTGGAGCCAACAAGGGAATCCTGGTTGGGATTATGCTAGCGTTTTGAGCTACTTTAAAAAATCTGAAGACAATAAGAAATTCGTCCATATCTAGTAACCAGTATCATAATTCTGGAGGTTACTTAACTGTAACTGATCCACCATATCAAACATTACTCTCCAAAGCTTTTGTGCAGGCTGGAATGGAGATGGGATACCAAAACGTTGATTTTAATGGAAATAGTCAAACTGGATTTGGGTCGTATCAAGGAACAATGAGAGATGGTCGTCGATGTTCGACAGCAAAGGCATTTCTTCGCTCTATTAGAGACAGAAAAAATTTACACGTTTCAATGAACTCACGTGTCATTAAAATTCATTTTTCACCCATAACAAATAAAGCTATAGCTGTTGAGTTCAAAAAAGATCACATTCGCAGAGTCATTAAAGCCAAAAAGGAAATTATTTTATCAGCTGGCGCTATCGGGTCTCCTCAAATCCTTATGTTATCTGGAGTAGGACCAAGATTGGAATTATTAAAGCACAAAATAAGACTTATTAAAGATTTACAAGTGGGAGAAAATTTGCAGGATCACGTGTGCTTAGGTGGTTTTACATTTTTAGTCAATGAATCCATATCACTTAGAGACAAAAACATCTTGAACCTTAATTCATATAAAGAATACTTCATTTCCAAAAGCGGTCCGATGACAATTAAAGGTGGTGTTGAAACTGGTGCATTTGTAAAAACAAAAAATTCAAATCCTCTTTCTGACTATCCTGATATACAAATGTTCTTTTCAGCATCATCCATAAATTTCGATAATGGTATAAGTTTAAGAAAGGCTCATGGATTGACAAAATCATTTTACAAAGACGTGTACTCTCCAATCAACGGTAAAGATGTATTTAGCATTTTACCTGTGGTACTTAGACCAAAAAGTAGGGGATCCATTAAGCTTAGGAGTTCAAATCCTTATGATAAACCAAAGATATACCCAAATTATTTCCAAGATATAAATGATTTACATGTATTGAGAGAAGGTGTAAAAATCGCTATTTCGATCTCAAATACCGCTGCATTCCAGAAATATAATTCTAAAGTTCTACCAATAGCATTTCCAGGATGTCCAATGCGCCCTCTATATTCGGACGAATACATCGAGTGCATGATTCGTTACTATACATTTACCATCTATCATCCCGTTGGTACGTGTAAAATGGGTCCATCATCTGATCCTAATGCTGTGGTAGATCCAGAACTTAAAGTACACGGAATTGATAATTTGAGGGTTGTGGACGCAGTATTATGCCAACCATTGTCAGTGGTAACACTAATGCCCCCACAATTATGATAGCGGAAAAAGCTAGTGATATGATAAAAAAATCATGGAACGTGTGTTCGTACAAAAATAACCAATTCTAAACAATAAATAACCAATTCTTTTTATTCAGATTTAAAAACGTGACATATATGATAACCCATATTTTATTTTATTTATTTTAGTTATAAAAACAACGAAGAAAAAATGATTTATTTTTTAATATTTTACCTACTACCTAAAAAAAGTAATTACTTTTAAGTGGTCAGGAAATCGAAGAAAAAAAAATGTTTTTGGATAACAATGGAAGTGACCAAAAAAAGAGTACAAATACTTGTAAGTGATCAATGTGAAAAGTCGGAATAATCGAGATGCGTGAATAGAAATAATGTAAGTGGAGGAAACAATGGAAGTGTGCTTAGATAGAGTTAGAGTGGTGTGGCGTTCTATTCTCTCTGCACACCCCTTCGAAGAAATTGTGTGATGGTTAGTTAGTTAGATTAGAAAATTATCAATTATATTTATTTACATATATATTTCATGTGTGATACCTTGGACTGGTACTGAAGCGTAAGACTGATCATTTTGGCTTCGTGTAATAAAAATCGTAACTGATCAAGATACACTGCACTTGGTGTACCAATGCAGTGCCCTATGCACCATTGGGTGCGGATAAGGGAAAGTAGTAGTATATAGAACAAAGAGAAGCGGCACTAGGCCACTGCCGTTGTTGCCACTGTTGCAGCGTTCCTAGATCACTAGAAAAACGTTGTGTTTGGTTCAAACTGTCATTTTCAGACTGAAATGTTAATACAATAAAGGAAAAAAAAAATTATCGTTTCATTTTTTTTGACGGCTGTACTTTATTTTCTTATTTTTTTATTTTTTTACACCCCCATTCCGACTTTATTCACTTAAGGTTTATGCGATGGCTCAGTTTTGCGCTATTGAGTTCTTTTTTCCCCCCAAAACGTGTTTTTATGCAAAATATTCACAATAACATCACACAATTTTTTTTCCATCCTAAATTTTCGCATTCCGACAAGAACTTTAATTGGTGAAAAAAAAACTCTGCGGCCCCCAGTTTTTTGTGGTTAATCGAAATTAAACAAAATTTCCAGTTTAATGACTTCTTGAAACCGCATCTAGCTGTAAAAATGAGGAAATTATAACGTTTTCAACTTTGTTTAATGAGTTGACAATGAAATTATTGTAAATATGTCAAAAAATTTATCATATGGATATCAAGGATCTTTAAAGATATAGGTATAGGGCACTAGCATAATATGGTACAAGTGCCAACTTTCTCGAGAAGGTGGTAGGTATATTCCAACCAATCTGTGTTTTGTTTTCAAAAAAGCTGTGTCAAATTGGATAGTGGAGGTGGGTAGAGTAGAGATAAACAAAATTATTCAACCAAATAGATAGTCTTCTTTCATAATTTTAATTTTACAATCAATTCAAAACACACATGTATGGATCCATTGTATGTTAGTAATTAAAAAATAATCAAAATTGTAAGATTAGTCCTCGGCACGGGTCACCCCAGTGAGGACAAATTTAGTATTTTTAATTTGTACTTTGCAATATGTTTTAAATAAATAAATAAATAAAAATCAAATCATTCGTTTTTAAATTACCACAATAAAAGACGTGTCATCATTGCGAAAGGGCCTCTTTTTTTTATATATGTACATAATTAAGTAATTATTATACCATTATTGGAATATGGATGCACTGTGGTGTGAGGAAATATCAAAATCTTTTGGCCTGCGTATGTACAAGACTTTTTTCAAAATTGTTGTTTGAAGCCTTTGTGATGAGCACAGCCGATATTTTTTTCATTTCACAGACTACGAAAAACAAGCTTATTAATTTCTGAGTAAGCAGCACGTTTTTTTGCTCTACAAAACGATTATTTGTGTACCATATTGAACATAACACATGACACATAATGTCAATATTTTGATTATACGTTCAGTCCATACTCCATAGAGTAAAAAAGTCAATTTTTGGAAATATAATATTACATAGCATTATCATGATTTTTAAACTTAGATTGTTCAAATTATCAAATTTAAGAGAAAGTTTATTTTGTATGAATAAATGCTCTTTTTACGCCTCACAAAACACGAATTTAATATTTAGCTGTTTTAAAGATTAGATTAGATTTACTAGACCAAATTATTGAGCACCGTATAATAACTATTTATAAAAATCTTTTACATGTCGTAGTTGTTCGAAATTCAAAGAATATTGCACCTATCTTGACATTTTCGACACTGGGCTATATAATTTTTAAAGTAAAATTATGTGAAATTTTCTTTGTAATTTTTCCCCTATCCCCGTCTTTTCATCCCATCCTCCCTCTTATCTCTTGTTTTATGATTTCATTTCTTTCTTACTATACCTTGGTTTATAATATGTGAAAAATTGTAATGGGTTCTTATGCTTTTTTTTTTATTCTACTTTTTTTTGTGTATTTAAACTGTTGTTTTTTCCTGGAAATAAAATAAAATAAAATTTTTAGTTGAATAAATGTGTTTGAATATTTAAGATCCAACATAATACCTGTTAAATACTTAAGACACGGGTTGAACGTCTTCTATTGTCTTCAAAATATAAGAAAATAACGAATTTATGTAGTTTTGCAAAAACTAATCAGTTATAAATAGCAAACGAGAAAAAAACAGTTTTATAAGGTAAATAATACAAAATATTTTCCACAGCTTGAATGTTTATAACCTTCACAAATAGTTGATGTTTATAATTAGGGTATTATAAGACATTATATTGCAAACATATTCAGCATAACTGACACATTTACCCAATTACATTTGCTTATCTATATCTTGGAACGGGTAATATTAAGATAGAGGCCATATCTACTACCTACTACGAGAATATAATATTATGATTAAATTCATTTTATTTTTAAGGTTAACCTTAGATCTCTAATGGTCTGTATTGGCCTCATTCGACGCTGCCTCTTTGGACATAGACTCTCAGCTGTCCTTCCATCTTTTTGCAGGTCGTCCAGAAAGCCGGGTGGGTAGAGATGCATATTATTTTATTGCCGATTCTCTTGATTAAATATTCGATCTAAATTAAATATAACTATTTAATTAACCATCATGACATTTTCCCCAAAGGAGTAGGCAGAGAGGATATTTTTACATAAATATAATGCGGTTGATTTGGGAGCACCTCAACCATAACTGTTTATTTTTTCAACATTTTTTAATTTGTAGGTACAAATACTTATAGACAAATTACTGGATTATACCCATGCTGGGCCAATATAAAATATCATTGATATCCCAACAGAGACAAAAAACTCTGTTAACGAATGTGGATTATCTAGGCATTTACAGGGCTTATGATGACCTGTCATTGACTGAACAGAGACAGAGAAACTCTCTGTTGGGATATCAATAATATTTGATAATAGCCCAGCATGGGTATAATCCAGTTATTTTGTCTACAAATATTTGTAGACAAAATAACTACTACAACTACAACTACTTCTATTACTTTCCCTTATCCGCATCCAATGGTGCATAGGGCACTGCATCAAGTGCATAAATTCTTAAACATTTGACTACATGAAGGTAAGATGATAAGTCATACGCTTCAGTACCAGTCCAAGGTATCACACATGAAATATTAATTGTTGACCCCCTACTGGAATCGAACCCGAGACCTCATGCACGGTAGCGAAATGCGCTACCATTATGCTACCAGGCTTATACTACTACTACTACTATATACAATGGGTAGGGCATTGCACCGGTACACCAAGTGCAGTGTGTCAAGACATATTGTTTGTAAAAACAAAATAATATATAATTTAGCTTTATTATTATTATAGGGATTCCTCCAAGAATGTAGCAATGAAGAACCTACCTAACTTATTTAAAAAAATGAATTAAACAATGATAATGTCTTTGTTAATGTTGTTATTTTTGTATTTTGTATTTTTAGTGTATTTTTTCTGGTGTATTTTTAATAAGGCATATCGATATTGTGAACACGCGTTTCAGATTTTAAAAAAAAGAACACACCGGTAGTAATTATGTTTGTAATTATATTATTTAATCTATGGAACACACCTAAATTCAAGTCAATACGTCAAGTTTACGTCAGTCGGTATTTTCTTTCTTCATTTCAGTAAAATTTCAGTAAATTGTTGTATTAAAATGGAAAAAAAATCTCGTTATTCTATATTAAAGCGTTTCTCTACCTGCTTAATACCTATTTCCAAACATTGTAAATGTACATAAATAACTTCAGTTATATTTTATTACTGACAACCGATTCCTGATATATGGACCCTCAAATCCAAAATCGATTTTACAAAATTTAAGTCCAGATTCTCAATATTTAATTATGAAATTTAGACAACGCAATCAATGTTTGAAAATTCAATGGATTTTACACAGTTTATATGTATAGTTTTTTTTTTAAATGTTCAGCGTTTTTTTCTCATGCATTCAATACTTTGATTTCTTAAACTTGTAAACAATGTTCTCAAAATATTAAAATCTTTAAAAGTCATACAATGTACTTTTCAAGATTTTTGCACACTTTGCTCGCGTGGATTGTGTCCCTTTTATAATTTTGGTTAGGATCTCTCCAGTACAAGTTCCAGTCTAGCAATAGAATAATCGATACCAAGAATACAGAAATTCTCGACAAATATGACTTTATTATCATAGGAGGAGGTTCTGCAGGTAAAGACATATTTTAATTTTTATTGTAATCCATAAAATGACCCATTTTTATTCCATTGTTTGTTTGTAGGTGATTGTTTATCATAAAATCTTTAGAAAATTTAGTTCGTTTAAAAATAAATATAAATGTTATTGTACGTTTGTTAGGTGCTGTTGTTGCCAATCGCCTCTCAGAAGTGACCCCTTGGAAAATACTTCTGTTAGAGGCGGGATTGGATGAAACGGTGGTCAGTGATTTACCATTAATGGCTTTGGCTCTTCAACAAACATCAATTGATTGGCAGTACAAAACTGAACCACTAGAGAATGCGTGTCTTGGTGAGAGAAAAAAATAAATAAAATACAGGCAATAAACTAGATACCATTATGAAAGTAAATAATGGAGAGCGAGAAACGTAAAAATAGTTTTAAAACGATCAATGGGGTTCTTTCCGATTTTTTATTTTTTACTTCAAAAAATTGATTGAAAATTTACAATATCGAGGGAATTTTTTTAAATTTTTTACGATATCATTTGAATTTTCTAGCGCGCTTTGAAATAGCGCTTTTTCAAACCGCTCGCAAAATCCTCCATTTGGCGCGCATGCGGTGTGACGTCACAGCAATATGGGCGCTTACTACGGAATGAATTTCACGCCTTTCACGGTGGACGGGTATGACGTCATTAGCCAATAATGGGCGTTAAAAATCATTCGTATTTTCGTGTTTTTTAAACATAAATTTATTAATAAAAACTAAATTTTGGAGTATTGTGTTTTTTATCGTTGGATTTGTAAAAATATACTTTAAATATTTATAACGTTTTTATGAATATTCATGCTATCGGGAAGAACCCTTTTACATTATTAGTCAAATCAACTGATACAGATTTATAAAATTGTATTTTCATTTTTAGCAATGGAAGGGAAGCAAAGCAACTGGCCAAGAGGAAAATGCTTAGGAGGAACTTCTGTGTTAAATTACATGATTTATATTCGTGGAAACAAATTCGATTATGATGGTTTGGAAAGCGATGGGGAATAAAGGATGGGATTTTTCAAGCGTTTTGGGGTACTTTAAAAAAATCCGAAGACAATACAAATCCTCGGCTAATGAATAACTCATTTCACAATTCCGGAGGTTACTTAACGGTCAGCAATTCTCCGTTTGAAACACTTCTTTCCAAAGTTTTTATTAAAGCCGGATCGGAAATTGGATATAATGAAATTGATTTTAATGGAAGAATCCAAACTGGATTTGGAACGTTTCAAGGAACAATGAGAGATGGCCGCCGATGTTCAACAGCAAAGGCATTTCTTCAACCTGTCAAAGAAAGAAATAATTTGCACATATCGATGAACTCATTTGTCACAAAAATTGAAATATCTTCTTTAACAAAGAAAGCAATAGCTGTTGAATTTATAAAAGACAATACCCATAGACGAGTTGATACGCGAAAAGAAATAATTTTATCAGCAGGATCTATTGGTTCCCCTCAGATTCTTATGTTATCAGGTGTGGGACCACAATCAGAACTTTCAAAGCACAATATACAAGTAATTAAAGATTCGCCAGTTGGAGGAAATCTTCAAGATCACGTGTGTTTGGGCGGTCTAACTTTCTTAATCAATGAAACATTAACTTTAACCGACTACAGACTACTTAATATTCCATCATTTTACCACTACCTAACTCATAACAACGGTCCGTTAACTATAAAAAGGAGGTATAGAAACTGGTGCATTTGTTCATACAAAATACGCGAATAATTTATCTGACTATTCCGATATACAATTGATTTTTGTAGCATCTTCGGTAAATGTTGATAGAGGAACGAACGTAAGAAAAGCCCACGGAATTAAACAATCTTTTCATGAGGCTGTTTACGCTTCACTTCACGGAAAAGAAGCTTTGACTATTGTTCCTGTACTACTAAGACCAAAAAGCAAAGGATCTATCAAGCTTCGGAGTTCAAATCCTTTCGATAAACCGATGATCTATCCAAACTATTTTGAAAACGACTACGACATGAGAGTATTGATTGAAGGTGTTAAAATTGCAATTTCTTTAATGCAGACCACTGCTTTTCAACGATATGATTGCAAAATTCTATCAACTCCTTTCCCAGGATGTCCAATGCGTCCTCTATATTCAGATGAATATATTGAATGCATGATTCGTCACTATACATTCACCTTATATCATCCTGTTGGTACGTGTAAGATGGGTCCATCAACCGATCCTAATGCCGTAGTAGATCCAGAACTTAAAGTACATGGAATTGATAGTTTGAGGGTTGTAGACGGCAGTATTATGCCAACCATTGTAAGTGGTAATACTAATGCTCCAATTATCATGATAGCTGAAAAGGCTAGTGATTTAATTAAGGAAGCTTGGGATAATATTTTTTGATTCAAGCAAATTGATCTATAGTGTCCTGCATAAAACTCAAGTAATCTATAAACTTTAAGATAAATTTGGAAGCCAGATACTATGACTGATTAACTAAAAAATGACATGCCTCGTTTTTATTGTTTTAAAAAAATTGCCTTATTTACGATACGATTTTTGAAAATGGGCATGAAAGTAAATCACCGATCTTAAATAAAACCAAAATATTAGGGGTTCCATATTAAATGCGCCATACTCATTCGAAGCTTGCTGTTAGGATTACAAGCCAGTTCTTACTCATGGGAGTAAGGACTGGCATATTTTGGCTATGGTTTTATTGTTCCATAAATTGCGAGTTACCTACTCGTTCTAATATAACGACATGCATTAGGCAATCCCGCGTCTTTCTCATACTAGCCGTAGAGCAGGGAACAGGCCCTGTCTGCTCTACTGAGGTGACGCCTCTGCAAGCCAACTATTTGCATTCGAGACATTTTAATCTTGCACTGGTTACTTAAAATACAGTTTTTCTCAATACCAAACGAGTTTTATTTCAAGAAGTTTACTACCAGAGGTTTCCTACAGTCCGACCTCGCTCCTGAGCTATTGAAGCCCCAACACTTACATTTTACAATGCTATAGGGGCTGCATTGTAAAATAGGAGGGTTTGACGCCTTGCAGGGTACCCGCTTGCACAGTGCGACAACCAAAACAAAATACTTAATCACGAATAACCCTTTTAGTTTTGTAATAACCCTTACAATTTAAGAGTTGGTTGAAGGATATTGCTAAAAATCAATAAACCCGCTCTTGTACTCTTGCTATGTAATTGAACATGAAGCGTTAAATAAATAAATAATTTTACTATTTAAATGAAAACACTTTGTTTTTAACTACTTTTTTTTATTTTTTATTAAAAACTCCCAACCGGTTTCGAAACAACACGTGTCTCTTCGTCAAGGGTACAAGAATGAATGAAATTGGATAATAAAGTAAGTTGTGTCAGTGCATATGTTCAATGGTCAGGTCTGTTGTTTGTCTAAGGTTGAGAGATAAATGGATGGGTGGGTAATTTATGACTTTTTTTTTTTATGGATTAGATATTTTTAAGTTAAGAAGGGGGCTGTAGGAAATATTATTTATTTGATTATTTATTAAGTTGCGATTATTATTTAAAGACTTTTTTATTTCAAAAATTTCTAAATTGTCTAATTTGAATAGTTTATGTTCTACATGTAACACTTTTAGCCCATTGAAATTATGATTATTTTCTATTAAATGGTTCGCAAATTCTGAAAAATTATTATTAGATAAACAACGCAAATGTTCTTTTAATCGAATTTTATCGAAATTTATGTTTCTCTTTGTTTTTCCAATATATGTGGCATCACAGTCGTTACAGTTTAATTGATATATACCAGATTTATCATATTTTAAAACTTTATCTTTCTGATTTTTTAATAATGCACCTAAATTATTTGACGTATAGAATGTGGTTTTCAATTTTAAAGAAATATTTTTATAATGAATAATCATTTTCATATATAAAGTGAGTGCTTCCAACATTAATTTTTTAATAATTTTATTGATAGCCTTTGCTCAGAAATAGGATCTAATGAATAACTACAAAGTGAGTGCTTCCAACATTAATTTCAAATAATTTTACCCTTTGCTCAGAGAGGATCTCCGAGAAAAGTTTTATTTTGCACATAAAAAAATTATAGAAAAATACCAAAACTCTTGTAATGTCACTTAACGAATAATCTATCACAACAAGAATATGACCGAAATTACGTGTCGCTGTTCCGTTTGCGACTAGTTGTTATGAGTTTTGAAGACCAGAGGGTTCCATATTAAATACTGGCTCCATTTTACCATCTTTTCCTCTTCTTTGAAATATTTTGTTATATGTTTAGCCATTTAAAAACTTAATATAATGTATTCAATATTTTTTACCCACACACCAACAAAATATAATTAGAAATAATATTGTTTTCTGTAGTAACATGTTTCTGACTTTTTTATAGCTGAATTAAATATCATTAAATATGATGTGATATTATTTTGTTTCAAATGCTTTTACGTGATATTTTTCTCATCTAAACGACGCCTTACGACAACTGCGCAAATCTAAACAAGAAAACATTTCTAGAAAACACAAATAAATTATACAGTTTTGGTGCGTGATTCATTTTATTAATACGTATTATGATCGTTAGTTTCTTAATAATGTCTAAGGTTCAGTACCTGTTCTTAACAATTTTGTGGGTCGTGTGTTGGATTTACGATTTTGCATATTGATTGTAACAAAAATAATTTTTAAAATAATGTGTGTTTATCATGACAATCAAATAATGTTATCAAATCGATAAAAATACTGCAAGTAAGTAAATGTGTTTTAAATATCAAAATACCCGTATAATTTGCAATAACACGATAAGTATCTTAAGTGTAATTAGTGACGTCATTGTGTTTATTTTTCAGATATCATTTTTTCTATTATACGTCAGTTCTTCTCGTTTAAAAGTTAAAAGTTGAAATGAATCCTTTGTCTGCCGCGATAGCATCTCTGGGAGCATCAGTATTCTCAAATTTAGAAGTGGGTTGGGTTTTTTCACTATTGATCGCCACATTATCTGTGCTAAAGCACGACACATTTTTTGATTTATCTGACAGAGTGCACGACAAAAGTGTTTTCGAACTTTATTTTGAATACGATTTTATCATTATAGGAGGAGGATCAGCAGGTAAGATAAAAAAGTTTAAGTCTTCATTATTTAAAAAAAAGATTTTTTATTTATGTACTTTTTATAATTTTTAAATTAATTTTTTTAATTTTCAAACTTTTTTTTGTTGATTTTTAATTTTTTTTTTCTTAAATATTTTATTTAGATTGTCTTTTCTGAGGTTCTGGTTAAAACTAGGAACGCATTAACAAAATCATCATTGTTATACTCTGATTCTTTTTGCATGTGACGTAATTTCTTCGAAACATCATTTTTTGAATAAGTGAATCGTTCTTAAAAGTATGCATAAATGTTTTGATCAGAGCTAATTTGCTTGAGTAATAGTAAGTAGCTTCGAGCTTGCAATCTTTTTACGCTGTGAATGAAAAATTAATTTAGATTATCCATAGCCATAGCCACGAATTCGTTTATATTAACGACATAATCTAAAACTTTTTTTACTATTTTTTGCAGGAGCAGTTTTGGCAAATCGTCTATCTGAGATAAATGAATGGGATGTTCTTTTACTGGAAGCCGGACAGGATGAAACTATTATGGGAGATGTTCCTATTATGTCAAAATTTTTACAAAAAACTAGAGTTGATTGGAAATATACAACAGAACCTCAAGACAACGCATGTCTTTGTAAGTAAAACAACATGGAATTTTAAAAATTATCTTGTCTCAGTCATAATCATAAACATCACGCAAATAACGTTCTTCCCATGTGTGTCAGATTAAAATATTTTTTTAAAGTAAAATATACGATTTTTATTATTTTTTGGTTTTAGCTATGAAAGACAGGCAATGCGCTTGGCCTCGAGGAAAAGTATTAGGAGGTTCGTCAGCCATAGATTACATGGTTTATGTTCGAGGAAACAAAAGGGATTATGACCACTGGGAATCCTTAGGAAACCCTGGATGGGGCTGGAATGACGTTCTGCCATATTTTATGAAATCCGAAAACAACACAAACTCTACTCTAGTTGGTACTGAATACCACAGCTCTGATGGCTACTTAACTGTATCATATCCTTCTTTTTCTACACCTCTTCTTACAGCTTTCAATGAAGCTGGAGAAGAACTTGGCTATGGAATAAAAGATGTAAACGGAGACATACAAACTGGTTTTACAACAAACCAAAGAACTGTGAGAAATGGACGTCGATATTTCATCAGCGAAAGCATTCCTTAGACCTATAAGAGATCGACCTAACTTGCACATAGCGCTAAACTCATTTGTTACTAAAATTGAGATCGATAATTTGACAAAAAGAGCAACACATGTAAAATTTTTGAAAGGCATATTTCCTCGGAAAATCCGAGCTAAGAAAGAAATCATACTTTCTGCTGGAGTAATCAATTCACCTCAAATATTGATGCTGTCTGGTGTTGGCCCTAAAGAAGACTTATCAATGCTTCATATTCCTTTAATCAAAGAACTTCCTGTTGGAAAAAACCTTCAAGACCATACCACTTTTGGTGGATTAACATTTATTATAAATCAAACCGTGTCAATTCACGGTTCAAATATAACAAAATTATCAAATTTTGAAGATTTCAAGCTAGGCAAGGGTGCATTTACATTGACTGGAGCAACTGAAGGTTCTGGATTTATCAACACAAAATATTCTAATCCGTTTGATGACAATCCTGATATTCAATTGTTATTTCAACCAGGATCTGTTAGATTCGACGACGGACTGCATCTTAAAAAAATATATGACTTAACAGATGAATTTTATGATACCGTTTATGCGCCTCTTCGTGAAATGGATGTATGGAAAATTCGGCCTGTGCTTCTCAGACCTAAAAGTAGAGGTTTTGTACAACTGCAAACATCTGATGCACTTGACAAGCCTAGAATTTTTGCTAACACTTTTAGTGACTACAGAGATATGGAAACCTTAATAGAAGGAGCAAAATTTGTACTGGCTCTTGCCAACACAACCGCATTTCAAAGATTTGGATCAAAAATATCTGATATCCGTTTTCCTGGATGTGAAGATATGGATTTGTTTTCAGATAAATATATTGAATGTATGGTTAGGCACCAAACAATGACAGCTTATAATCCAGCAGGAACATGCAAGATGGGTCCATCAACTGATGCTGAAGCCGTCGTAGATGCAGAACTCAAGGTACACGGAATTCATGGATTAAGAGTTGTTGACGCAAGTATTATGCCAAATATTGCTAGCGGAAATATAAATGCGCCAGTAATGATGATTGCTGAAAAAGCAAGTGATATGATTAAAATGAGTTGGGACAAATTGTAAGTACTATAAGATCGTCATACCTACATGTAAATTCTCTTGTACCCAAAACCTTGTTAAGTCCAACTTAAACCTGAGTATATATATGATATTTTTTACCTTATTTACACAACATTCATTTTAAAATTCTTAATAGAAAGTTCATTTGCATATTTAATCTATACACATTTAACCATTCAAATTTTGTAAAAAGGGGTAAAATCCATCGTCCATGCGCTCAGCAGTTGCAAGACAATAATCTATCTCCCTACAAAGTTAAATCCGTTTACACATAATCCATCATTATAATCTATGAATGTTAATTAACGTTTTTTTTATACAATGTGTTATAAAAACTGTTAGGTTAACTATAGGAGGCTAGAAAAAAATACCAACCGTCCATGCGCTTTGTAGCTAGCTCAAAGTTAGTTTGAAAATTAAGAACTGCTGTGTATATATTTGGAAAAATGTTTGGTATCTATTATTTCATCTACTAGTACTTAGAAGTACGGAATACTTTTCTTCAACAAGTGAAGTTTCCACAAGTTGATAGGAAATTATCTTTAAGACGGCCCAACCTCGAGTTTCCTAATCACAACCCTGGGGCCAAACTTCTGGGGGATCGTGGACCGGATGGGAGGCGCGGCGTAGTAAGGGTTAACAGAGAGAGGGACATTATCTTTAAAATATTAGAACTGGCCATATTATTTACCCGATTTGATAAACTGCGAGTAAAATTATTGAAAAAATTTTAATGAAATAAAAAGTACTAGGAAAAAACAAGCCTTGTTTAAATATGCATGAACCAAAATAAATCTTTTAAAAAAATTCACTTAATTTGTTTATTTTCACATTCAAATATGTCAAATGTGATACCTTGGGCTGGCGCTGAAGCGTAAGACTTATCATCTTGCTTCATCATGCAACAAATTATAAATATTCACTGTACTAGGTGTAACAATGCAGGACCCTATGCACCACTGGGTGCGGATAAGGGAGAGGAGTAGTAGGAAAAATAACTAAAAATTTACATTTTTTGGTATTATATCGAAAAGACCAAAATAATTTTTCAAACAAAAAATAATACTATGTATGTATTTTAAACAGAAATAATACTACATATTACTACTACTTTCCCTTATTTGTTTGTTTCCATTTTTATTTAGCTTTAAAAAAAAAATTCTTACAGGTAATATTATAATAATTTTTTTTTTTTTTCATCTAAATATTTATAACTGATCACAAATTTGCATAGGTCACTGCATCGGTACACCAAATGCAGTGAATCTTGATAGTTTGTTACATGAAGGCATGACTATTAGTCTTACGCTTCAGGGCCATAATTCAGTTTCAAAAAAATTTTGTGTACTATTTACCGAAAAATGCATTTTTATTTATTTATGACATGTCCTTAGTTTCAAAGGTCATCGGAGACTTATTATTGTTTACAGAATATAGAGAGTTTACCCATGTACACCGTGGGCGAGCCACTTATGAATTTTATTGCCAATCAGAATGTTTAGGTGTTCGTTAAAAGTTGTTTCCTCCTCGAAAGCCCTAACTATGCGGAGCTTTACGTGCTGTTTGGGAAGTGAATTGCTACACGGGTCGCCCAAATTACCAGCACCTATTTTGTTTAATTGTTTATTGCGTACAATACAAAAAAATGAGAAAGATAATATACTGCTACTTCTTTCTCTCATCCACACCCCAATGGTGCATGGGGTACTGCTTTGGAAAACCAAGTGCTGTAAATCTTGATAGCTTGTTACATGAAAGCAATATGATCAGTTGTACGCTTCAGCCAAGGTCCATTTATGAGTTATTTTTATGTGAAAAACATATTAAAATAAATATTCAATACTGACTCCTTCGGGAATCAAATCCATGACCTCAGGCGCGGTATTCCCTCAAGGATAGGTAAAAAGGGTAAGTGAAAGTAGGTAGATATATGATATTTTTATGAAATTATTTATGTTTTTTTTTAAAAACGTACTTACATATTTCTATTTTAGTCAGTGAAGTGTTTTTTTTTCTACGCCAAAAATATTTTTTCTAGTGACATTATTTTCTAACGCCCTGTAGCATGGTACGAGGGTGCTACAGTTTACTAATTTAGTTTTTATTGACTATGACAGCTATCGGATGTAATTTACTAACAACTTGCAATACACGATGCTTCTACCAGTACAGTATCTCTTATTACACATAGTAACACCGCCATAAAGCCTTCACTGCCGCCATTTTGTTGACGTCATAATACCCTTTCCCGCCATTTTAACTCTTCGATTACACAGCGTCATAATCTAGAGATATTTTTGAGCTAGTGCACTAACTTTATGAAGCCAAGTTTTACTTCTACTATGTTTTCCTTATCCGCACTAAATGGTGCATAGGGCCATTCATTGGTAGACCAAGTGCAGAGAATCTTGATCATTATAAGGAAAGATGACCAGTCCAAGCTATCACATACATAAAAAATAACGAATGAACATTATTCACTGAAATTGTGTACCAATGCAGTGCCCTATGCACCACTAAGAGCAGATAAAGCAAAGTAGTAGTGACAGTACATATATTTTTTTAAATCTTGAAATAATTAAAAGGAAGAAATATGTTAGAAAGGAGAGTCGGAGAGGAAGTAGAAGATAAAAAAGGGGATCTAATCTAATGTTTTAATTGCTTTATTACAATTATCACATCAAATCTTTTGAAAATATATATTATAGTCTAACTAACTAACCATCACGCCATTTTCCCAAAAAATGGTAGGCAGAGAGGATAGAACGCCACACCACTCTGTCCTGGCATAAATCTCTTGCTTCCTCCACATTCAAACATCTTCTCATGCACGCACGTCGATTATTCCGACTTCTTACATCCCCACTTTCAAGCACTTATTTAACTTGATCATGTCATGTTTTTCTCGGCCTTCTTCGACTTCTACATCCAGGCACCGTCGCATCATATATTTTTTTAGCCGTTCTTTCATCATTCATTCGCTCTACATGACTGAACTATCGTAAAGGACATATTCAGCCCAAGAGTTATTTTAATTTAATATAACGATTAATTCTATTGTTCGTGAATTTAATTTCGTTAATTTAAGACCTAAAACTTTTTCCAACCCACCATGTTTATTCGTCCCTTTTTGATAAGGGGTGATGTTTGACCAGACCAGTTGACATTAATAACCCTGAAACTGATTAAAATTCATTAGTGCTGAATTTATTGTACCTTACTTATTTTATTTAACTAAAGGAAAAACAACAGATTAATGGTGTAAATGTTGTATAAACTGTACTCTACGTTTCCAAAATAAGTTTTACATAAATATAATAGGCGTGGTAAGTAAAATTATGTCATGTGCATAAATAACAAAAATTAAAAACACGAGATTAAGAAGCACAGTAACTCAGGTGTAATTTTTTATAAATAATATTTTTATTTTACTTTATTCATCTACGAATGAAGCGATGATTTTAAATGCTTAATACTTTTACGCCGATTGTTAAGCTCAGTAAGCATAGCGAAGCTGACCGGTGTTTAGAAGACCCAGGTACAAATCCCGGAGCGGCCGTTTATTTATTTTTCAAGTGATTTGATTAATGTTGTCAATTGTTATATTTTGTTTTTAATTCGTGAAATGTTTTATACCTTGTGTGATACCTTGGACTGGTACTGAAGAGTAAGACTGATCGTCCTACCTTCATGTAATATAAATATCAAGATACACTGCACTTGGAGTACCAACGCAGTGCCCAATGCACTATTGGGGGCGGATAAGGGAAAGTAGTAGTTGTAGTAAATATTTAAATTTTAAAAAGTATCCAGAAAGCATCATAAACAACAGTTTGACATAATTTTATACTACTAACTGCCGAGGCAAAAATATTTGTTTCAAAAGTTCATGGAAACTTTTTGAAAAAATCACATAATCATATAATGTTATATAAAATGTCATTTCAATTCTGCAATTATTTTTTTAAAAACAGTAAAATAATACATATTTAATGAATGGAGCTATTTTTACGCTAGACACATCTGCAATTAAATTCTCTTAATTTAATTCGGAAGTAATTAAAATTAAAGCGCCCTTAAATTTAAACACCGCCATACTTTCCACACGTTCTAAAAGAGGATTATGAACATAGGGTTTAAAAGTACCCCTAACTTATATAGGGCACCATTAATCATGGGTTTCGGTGTTCCGGGATATTCCGGGGTCGTTTGTAGTGGGCATTTATCGGAGTGTTGACATACGGGATGAGCCGAATGGGAAATGATGTGTGTACAAAGATTTTGCTGAGTCAAAAAGGTAAAACATCGCGTAAAAAGGTTTTTCAAATGCAGATTCGCCGTTTTCAGAACGAAATATCTTTATCACTTTGGTACGTGGGTGTAATTATTGGGTGTATTGATTATAACAAAAAAATACTTTTGTTATAAGATTTAATAAACAAATGTTATTCCTTAATTTTAATGTATTTGTTATACAAAGCCTTGAAGAAGGAGTGGTATCTCCGAAACCGGTTGTGCATTTTAAAAAATGTATATTATATTTCATTTTATATCCCTACAGAGATGAGGTAAAATTCTTTCAAATTCAGGAATATGGATATTCGAGCGTTTACAGGGCTTATGACCTGTCATTGGCTGGGTTAAGTGGCCATTTTATGTACTACAACATTCCTCATTCCGCTTATTAGCGAATATCCACACCAGCGCACTATGGAAAATAAAGGTCGGTTTCGGATCAAAAGTCAATAACTCTTTTATTTTTAAAGATATATTTGTGAAAAAATATACACCAATATAAAATAGTCTTAAAGGCTTGAAACGAAATCAATTTAAATATGATATTTTTTATTTTCACACAGTAAAATATAAAAAATAATATTGAAAACATAAAAAATGGTGCTCAATTGATTATAATATGTATGCCTACAAACTAATTATTATAATATCGATGAGTTATTGAACATTTATCGTATTTATATAAAATTTGAAAAACGGCACTTCAAAGTCTTTAAAGAAATATGTTCATTTTATTTAGAGTTTAAACATTACATTATAATAATAGTCGAAAAAAATAATGTAAGGTAAATTTTATTTAATTAATTAACACAAAACTTAATATTAGAACAATATAGACATATACTACTACTACTACTACTACTTTCCCTTATCCGCAACCAATGGTGCATAGGACACTGCATTGGCACACAAAGTGTATCTTAATAATTTTATTACCTGAAGGCAAGATGATCAGTTGTACATACATATTATTCACCTTAATATTGGGGTAGGTAACACCGATGTAGGGTAGTATTATATCACGTTTAGAACTCTTAAAAGTAGTCATTTTAAAGAATTGACCAAATAACGTTTACTATAAATTTGTAACAAGTGAAGGCTTGTATAATTAAATTAAATGTATGCAAAAAGTAGCTCTTTATATACTTTATATAAATAACAGTATTGTCATCTTGTTTTTACATTTTTCACACGCAACATGAGTGCAAAAATGACAAATGCCTATCAATAATATCAATAAATGATTCATTCAGTAATGAATAACATACTTAAATCGAAAATATTTTTAATAAATAGTCGTACATTTGAGTCATATATTTGAAACCGCCATAGATAGCGGTTTTTGGTTTTCTGACCTTTATCACATTTTACGCAATAACTTCGTAATAAGCAAATTTTAGCAGCTAATTTTTATAAATGTTTTTTATGAATATCTAGACTACAAAACAACATGAAATGTGGCGCGTGAGAAGACGTGGGTGGCTGTCAAAAGTCTCGATGAACTTATTTTTTTCTTTTTTTCATATGATTTTTTTGTATAATTATTTCAATGTTTATATATAAAGAAAAATATTTAAATGTTTCTATTATTTTATAATGGTAAAAAAATGAAACTTTTCAGATATGTATAATATTAAAATATCTATTCCTGCAAAAAGTTTAATAAGAAATTAACTTTGAAAGTGACGAAGTGAACAGACTTAAAATGGTATCTGTAGAAAAATACAGTTTGTGGCATTGAAAACAAATATATTATATTTACTTAATTTTAAACTTCATGTATTTTTTATAGTTTGACTCTTAAACTATTGAAATGTGTCAGTACCAACTTTGGTAAAAATCACTTATGATATGCCGTTGTTCTACCATTTCCCATAGTGCAGCGGTGCGATTCTCTTAAGGTTTTAGACACTTCTGCGCATACGAATTCAGTACAAAATCGTATGCGCAGTAGTTGAAAAAAGGTTAACAGAATCGAAGCGCAGGTAACATTTTTGATTTTGCATATATGTTACGAGTCGAGAGTCATTCACCAGCGCGTTATATATACCTACTCCCGTCTTAGGATAAATCCCGATTTATGTGCCAAGTATTTGAACACGCCCAAAATGTTGAATGTATAAGTAGTTTAAAACAAAATTGTGTTTTATTTGATAATTATCTTAAATTACAGAGTGCTACAAACATTGAGTTAATAACATTTTATTTATCTTTAATTCTGTTCAATCTAACAGATCCGCAACACGTTTCGTGGCTATTGACACGAAAATTCAAAAGTATGCTGCATTACATAGATTGTATACAATGTGCATCACGTGGCAACTTTTATGTTCCACACTTGGCACAGACAGAGCCTGTCTCAAGTGAGTCTAGGCTCATGAGAACCACCCCACTACCAACTACCCACTACCCAAACCCACACCCACGTTTCCCTACCCACCATGCCTCTTACTGCCGGAAAAGCCACACAGGTAACTGAAAAAAGTAGTTTAGTGGGGGTGGGTACCTTAAAAAGTGAATTACTCTTTAATTTTAAACGGAAATCTAGCGAGGACGGCTTAGTAGATAATGTTGGGTCATTAATTACTTTTGGCTTAATGAATTCATAAAAATTATCCGCCAGTCATTATGAACCAGTCACTTCAATTATGCGACTTTTTACTAGGGATGCTAGGCTATCAGGCATAGGAGGAGGGACGTCCATTTGGGGGTTCACTTCTTTCAGGTGATTGGTGGTCACATACATAACCCAGAAATTCTGATGGATGTAGGTATGTTCGTACCTGATAACTATCTTTGGCAAAGACAGCACCGATTGTTTTACCTACCACGATGCAGAACCAACCTGCCAATGGTTATGCCGGTTGGTAGAGCAATCTTGCTACTTTAATCGCATCACCTCGGATGTCGACATATTTCAAGACAGTGGGTCTTCCGTTAGGAAAGCACTTTCTAACTTGTAATTTTTTTTTCTATACTTTGTTATATCATTATACTAACATAACTATCTATTGTCATGGCATATTTTGTAATTTTTTATTGTATTTAGAATGAATTGGATTTTTTCTGTAATGTTCTAAATAAATGAAGTAAAAATTAAAAAAAATTAAATGAAATAAATCTCCTTACTAGCTAGAATTGAGACATTTTTATGAATATTCATATAGATATGTATCTACTCAAATTTTGTAGTTTTGTAATTTTGGCAAACCATTATTAATATTAATTTACTTTGATTTGGTTCACAGTTTTGACTTTCCAAAATAAGTATTTTTTTCTAAAAAAAATTCTACAAGAATGGTTTAAGGCCTTAGTCCCAAATTTCTATGCAAAAATTCGTCACCTTTTTTAGGGAAAATTACTATCACCAGATGTCTCTTGGCATTAACATTTTTAGTGCGTCAGAATAAACGTACTACATAAACTTTGAACCAATCAGACCATGCCACTTTACGCACACATTTGAATAACTTCATATTACACGTTTATGCGTTAGTATTAGCTAAACTTTGAACCAATCAGGCCTATTACTGTCACGCACACATTTAAATAACTTCATATTACACATATTATTTGTTTATGTGTTAGTATTGGCTTCGGATAAGTACAGGATGCGTAAGAAATTAATATACATTGATGATTTTGTAGAGTATTTTTGTAAAATAAAAAATACGAGAATACTAATGTTATTTCTAAGAATCCCGGTTTATTTATATGTACGTACTCACTACGAAAATTTCATTTATTATTTGACGTGCCGTAATCTTTTTGTTGGTTAATTAATTTACTTTTAATAAAATGTATTAATTGTTTTATAGAATAATTAATAAGTAAATAAGTTTAATCAAAAAGAAAAATGTTTATTGAGTGTCAAAACGTATCACTTTTTTTCTTATTATCATATATAAATATTACTAAAATACAGTATATCTACCATACATTAAAAACGAAATTCCGGATCCCGAACATAGCCGTTTTCAATATTTACTTTCTCTCTGTGTCGATGTGATGGAAAAAATAGTTTTAGAAACAAATAGATATCACATTGATGTCATGAAAAAGTGCCGATATAAGACCTCACTCTATACGTAAGAATGTAGAGGAAGCAAAGAAAGTCTGTCAGGGCAGAGTGGTGGTATGACGTTCTATCCTCTCTGCCTACCCCTACGGGGAAATGGCGTGATGGTTAGTTAGTTAGTTAACTACATATTTTCAATAAGAGCATAATTATTATTGTAACCTTCAGTTTATTTTTATATGCAAATAAAAATTAAATGTACCATTTTTTGTTGATTGCGTTATTATTATTTATTTTAAAGAACTCCTAAAATTTTTTTTTCATTCAAACTCGATTGTGATAATGAAATAGAACCAAAATCGAATTTGATGTAGGTAGTTTAAGTACAATACATTTTTGACCATCCTGTTTCCATCCAACAAAGTATGAACATTTTCATTTTACTAATATCTGTATACTAAAATTTGCCACATTTTAAAAAGGTGAATTCTATTTACATGCTTATATTTTGTTTTCCGTTACTAAAAAATATACCTTTTGACGCGGGACGCGGGCCTGATTAATATTGACGATAAACTGACAAAAACGGAGATGGTCTATTTGTTTGTACCTACTTGTTTGAAATAAATCCGCATTGTTATTACTATTCTGGTTAATTTATAGAGCGCCGTTTTCGTATAAATAAACTTCAAGGCCACACCACTCTGTCCTGGCATACTTCTCTTGCTTCCTCCACATTCATACATTTTCTCATGCACGCACGTCGCACATCGATTATTCCGACTTCTTACATGCCCACTTTCAAGCACTTGTTTTACTTGATCATGCCATGTCTTTCTCGGCCTTCCTCGACTTCTACATCCAGGCACAGTCGCATCATATATTTTTTTAGGTGTTCTTTCATCATCCATTCGCTCTACATGACCGAACCAACGTAAAATACCTTTCTTAATTTTGTCGATAATGCTTATCTCAGCCTTGCATTCTACTCTAATTTCAACATTAGTGCACCTATCATGCATAGTTTTACCACACATTCGCCTGAGAGATCGTATTTCAACTGCATTCAATCTACTTTCATACTACTTTCCCTTATCCGCACCCAATGGTGCATAGGGCACTTCATTGGTACAAGTGCAGTGTCTCATGATCATTTTATTACATGAAGGTAGGATGATCAGTCTTACGCGTCAGTATAGGTCGCGTCATGTAAAAAGAACTCTGGCGGTCAAGCTGCGCACTAGCGAATTAGGCGATTATCGGTCTTATTTGCGACGCGAATCGAACCCGCGACCTCATGCGCGGTAGCCAAATGCACTACCACTATGCTACGAGGCGGACACAGAAGATGGAATAATAATAATAATCATAATCATAATTATTATTATTATTCAGTCTTCTGGAAAATACCGAGTGTTGTAATGCTCGATATTTTTAAAGGCCACAAATGGAAACTCAGTGTTCAGCAAATTTTACGTTTATATACAAAAAGCCAAATTTACTTTTAGCAATGAATGTTGGTGATGTGTAAACAAAACAACCCTTTTTAAATACAAGCCTACAAGTTTCACAAGAGATACGAGTTTGTAACGCAGGTGGCATTTTTATCAGCCGAAATATTTTTTCTTGTTTTTTAATAAAATAAGCTATTAAAATATAATTAAATATGTATTTGGTGAATTATTCTATGAAATGATTACTATTTAGACATATCCAGTATATCTCCAATACAAAATAATATGATTTTGTCATCAAAAACTGTATTAGTATGTCACCAGCGTGACGAGCGTGGAGACACGTCCTTCCTAGCAGAATCTCAACTGCCGACTGACGCCGTGCGCGCAATAAATGAAGCAATCGCCGTCTTGCAGTCTTTCAATAATTAAATATTTTATTATTATTGTACACCTAAGTTTTTTTTTCGCCACAGAGTTAGATAAACGTACTATCTTTAATTCGCGGTATAAATTATTTCTCAAAACACAGGTTACCGTGCTACCGAATGTACCTAAAAAGTGTGTTGATTTTGTATGGGAACAGAATGGGACTAGAGCCTTAAGTATTTGAAATATCGTGAATTTACCAAAATGAATTTACAGTACCTATTTATTTTTATTTATGTAATTTTTATTACAAAAATACAAAATTAATCAATTATTTATATTTTCCATACCGCAACTTGCTTAATATACATGCGTGTTAAGTCGCAACAGATCTTTGACTGATTTTCACATCCGGTAATTTTTATATCACCATGAAAATATCCCAGCGTTTCATATCCTTTCTTTTTCGTCATTGACTAACAAATATTTATAATACTTATTTATTTTACAATAACAAAAAAGGACTTTTTCAATTAGTTATGGTTCCGTTGTTAGCCAAAAAATATATAATTAGTATTTAGCCTACATCAAAACAATATTTACAAATAATTATTTTTCCTTTACATACTTGAAAGCAAATTTCTATTTTTAATACAACAAGTTTCCCTTATTCGCATCCAATGGTATAAACGGCACTGCATACAACAAGTGCGGTGTATCTTGATTATTACGCAGTGCTAGTCCAAGGTATCACATATGAAACATTTTCATGTGAAAAATTACATTGAAATATTGACTTAGTCGGGAATCCTACTAAAATAATACTGTTTAAAAATGATGTTTCTTAATGCATTTGATAACGAACTTTTTCTGTATTGAAATTTTTTAAGAATATTTTGTATTGTTATTGTTTCGAAAATTTTCGGTATTTCCGGTGAGCCCTTGAAGGGAGGAAATCGCCCTACAAGATGCATCCGGTGTAAGCTGTACATAAGAATGTAAATTCGGAACGTGTCCTTAAACTAAACTCAAATTCTTATACAAACAGGGTGGCCAGTAATTAAGGTACAAAAAAATCCAGGCGGTAGAACAACTCAAGTGCTACAACATGAAGCCAAAACATGTTTATTAAAATAAGAACTGTTTTTAGAAAAAAGGGTTTTTCTTTAGTTTCGAATATTATTTTTTATTTTTCAATAGAAAGTTGGCTTTTTTAAAAATTATTTTACATTATTTGGTAGATTATTGAAGAAAAGAAAAAAAGCACTATTCTTACTAAATTCTCATTTTTCATTGGTACAATATTTCTATAATAAGCATTTTGGTCGCGTATTTAACCTTCTTTTCTTCCGCTTTTTCCAGTTAAAACTGAATCTATTAAATTTCGCGGATTAGCTTTAAAAATTCGGTAGAGTCATGCTGGACTGAAAAAAGACTCAATAGTCTTTACAACAGTCTAGGGAAAGGGTGGGGCTTTCACTGGTACAATATTTCTGTAAAAAAATCGTTTACTGTTTTATTTTATATGAAATGGCATCTGGCTTCTTATACTGACAATATTTTTTTAAGTATATATTTTCTGAAACCCTATTTATTCCAATAAAAATTGGCTCTCCAGGAGGTTCTTCGTGACCTGATGTTATACGCTAGTAAAATAAAATAGATAATTTAAAAAAAAAAACAGTAGAAAATTCATGTATCCCAAAATTGACTTACAATTCACGAATCAATTTGGGGCCTCATTTTGTAGCCCTTGAGGTGTCTACTTCCTGAATTTTTGTACATCACGTAACTGATCACCCTGTATATTCTGATGTAGAATGTGGACCCCTGCGATTTGAAATTCATACGTTTTATGTGAAGGGCTAGACAAAGTATCTCATTTCAGTATGACCAACTGTTGAGGGTTTAGCTTTATTGTATGGGTAATACAAATGTTGTATCCATCAACTATTTTTATATAATTTGAACCATGTTATGGTTTAATAGTTAACCGAATTAGAAGTTAGTTCAAATGGCACTTCATGACGTGTTTACTTCTTATAATGTGAAGTGTTTGTTGAAAATATTGTTTGTTCCTTACTGTATTATCTATTTCTTCATGTATTTTTTTATAAATTTTTACTTACGTAGTTACGTAGTTGAAGTTACGCACTTTAATTTATTAAAATAAAAATGTATTGAGTATGTTCAACATTTCGCTTCAGTATTTTAAACAGGAAGATTGCTTTTCAATAAGACACTGATATATTCATTCTCGTACATACGTAAGTCATGGGAATATGGACATTTGTCAGGCATTTACAGGACTTATTACCTGTCATTGACAGCCTACGTTCTCATGATATGCCAAAATTTTACAATCCTGAGCTGATATCAAACTATTGGAAATAACAATATCTGACCAATTTTTTTTTAAATCCATTTTTAGGGTCATTAACGATTTTAGTAAAACAGAGAGCATCCGAATATCTTATTTGCAATAATTTGGGTGTTACTGGTTAATTAACAGATACGCCACTTAATAATTAGTGACAGATTAATAGCAGAATTTCACTACTGTATTCAATTTTCATGATTCACAAAGTTTATTAAATTATTCCCAGCATGTCAAAGTGGAATATTTCACTCAAATTATAATCAAAAGCCAGATAATAACATCACGACACATTAAGAGATAAATTCAGATTGCTTAAAATTAGTAGATAATTTAACCAGAAATGAGTAGGTATCAAATATTGAATTTTAAGTATATGAACGAAAATACAGCAAACATTTAATTCCTTTCTTAACATGATATTTTTTGTTATGTTACTCCTTTCTTCTTCTTCTTATTTTCCTTATCCGCATCTAATGGTGCATAGGACACTGCATTGGTGCACCAAATTGCAGGGAATCTTAATCATTTGTTACATGAAGCCAATTTGATCAGTCGTGCATTTCAGCGCCAGTCCAAGGTATCACACATGAAATATTTGTATGAAAATCACTCCTCACTTTAGATGGCCATGTATGTAGCTCATGAAGAGTTTTAGCCTCCTTGACGATGACATTCCATTTTTTTCTATCTTGGGTTTTCTGCTCCCAGCAATCCCTTTCGCCCAGTTTATCAGGCGTTTACAGGACTTATCTGTCATTGTTACTTTAGTTTTTTGTTATGTTAGAGAGGTAATAATATTATTATTAGACAAAGCATGCAATACAGTTAATTTTGGTAAAATTACTTGACTGATAAAGAAAAACTACTACATAATATATATAATATAAGCGTTACGCGGTAAATTTCTAATATATTACCCGATTTGTCAAAATCATCGTAATAAATTTTAACATTTTGTAACATTTTGTAAATATGTAAACGTAAAATTAATGGCTGTTAATGTTCCATAACAAATCTTGCCAAATCCTTTAGCCAATACATTGTATCGGTGTTATAGAGAAACATAAAATACCTACCAAAAAATCTCACGTAAATCCTGCCTTTTATGACATCGTTACTTAGGACATTAAAGTGAACTTATAAAAAAATGGCCAAAAGTTTTACTACCATCTTTTGTTTCCATTAAAATCTTTCAGAAGAAAAGCTTACTGTAATTGACGTTTATAGACAATGAATTTAAGAAAACACGTTTTAACGAGTCAGATTTTAATGCAAGTCATTTTGTGTTCTGCGCAGGATATTTAAGTTCTGAGAATGAGCTTTTTTAAAGCTGTAATTTAATGTTTTCAAGTATATGATTAACTATACTTTTGGCTATTATACTTCTTACGAACATTTACTGAAATATTATACCGTAAGAAACAAATAGTAACATATTGTAGGTAGGTAAGGTACGTCACAATACAAGAAAAATATTTTTGTAGTTTACCAAAAGTAGTCTTAATTTGAAAAAATCTATGATACTAAGATATAAAACTTATTTAGATTGTATTTAGTCTTCAAAAAAAAATTCCGATAAGGTTTTAAAATTGTAAAATGTGTAATAATATAATGTAATGTTTGTATGTGGTTTAATTATCGATTCGGTAAAGACCAAATAATTTTTTTTTTTTAAAAAGATATAAGAACTTATAAACTAATAAAAATTATAAACTTATGAACGTACACGTCCCACAGTTTGATATGAACTACCGACAAATCGCCTAATTACGTTTGTCGTAACATAATGTGCTACAAAATCAAATTTTAATTTACTTTTCCGTGTTAAGTTTTATTTACCATCGGCTTTCAATTCCAATATAATCACGAAAACTAAAATTAGGTTACTTTAATACCAAAACTACGTGTTTGTAGAGCTTTCAGAGTTGTAAGTATTCCTTCGGGAATCGATAGGAGTATTGATTGTCCGCACTATAGGGATGTGCGATGCATATTGAAGTCCCTAAGCCCGCCCTTAGGAGGGTGAACTTACATACATACAGAACCTGCCCTAGGAAGGTAGGAACATAAAACAACGTAACAATAAAAGCTAAGTGTCACCTTCCAGTAGTTTTATTGCTCCCCTGGGTGCGAAACCTACTAGGAACGTGGTAGGTATTTGCATACACGCCCCTATCATACCTTAACCCTAACTTCAGTCGTTTATAATATATCAATAATATAAACAATCCTGCTTTTCAGGAAACGTAACAACTTTGAGATTTGTCTCACGCGATTTGGAAAATACAATATAAATTAAAATTTGGGATTCTTCGCACTAGTTGAGTTGGTTATATTGAATCGTTGTTAAATTAAAAAATGTACTCAAATAAATTTAGATGTCCACTTAATGTTTGTAAATAATATTAAGAAAAAACTTTGTAGGTAAATCATAACTCATATGAGTACGTTTTTGTAGCAATTTTTACTGTAAAAAGCTACTTTACTAAAAGTTGTATTGAATTATGTTAATAAACCAATTAATTAAATAAAAACATACATTCCCTCACCAAGCACAAAAGCCTGTCTTTTTTAAATTGTGAGGTATAGCGTTAAGTTCCAATATTGTACCTATAATTATGTCTAAGTATTGTATTATTTTATTTGTAAAAATATGAAATAAATATTTAAAAAAAAAAAATATATATATATTTTTAGATGCAGAAAACGATAATAAAAAAAAAACGGTTTTTCTGTAACATGTTCATGGTTTTTAATTAGTTATTGGAGCATTATTTTGATTATTTTAGCGTAAATAAGTAATATTTTCAAATTTCTTAATTTATCGAATTCATCATCATGCCATATCCTCTCCCTATGTAAAGCATATCGATTCCACAAACTGCCTCCAAGCCATGCAATCGGCCGCCAGTTACCGCACATCCTCCCAAGTCAGGTCCACGTCCAGCAGCTCTGACGCAAACTGCTGACGGATTATCAACAGTGGACGTCCAGGACGCCGATAACCTGATGCTTTGTAAAATAGGCAAGCACGGTTGATCCTCTCCGGAGGCATACGTAGTATATGGCCTAGCCAGCCGAAACCGCTTCGCTGGATGACAGTAGATAATAAGGGTAGCTGCGTCCGTAGCCTCACCTCTGTGTTCCTTACAAAGTCAAACCACCGCACATATAATATTCTTCTAAGAAACCTATTCTCAAAACTCAGAAGTCTGCTTGATTCACAGAAGTAGAATTTAAAATGAATAAATTAGCACTCTAGTAGAACCCGAAACTGCAGAATTTTGAGTTTTAAGTATAAAGGACTCAATTCTCGGTGTGCGATGCAATGTTTTGATTTCATAAGGAATACAGAAGTGATGCAATGGACGCAGTAACCATAGTTTGTGGAATACATATAAATATGCAGTTTATGGAGAGCAAATACAGTTTACTGAACTTCTGCAGTCTTACTGCACTTCATTGAACATGATTTTTTTACTACACTGGTCTATAAAAGTATTTTTAACTCTGCGTAAGAAATGAAAAGATAAATAAATCACGAGATTATCGTATATTCCCAGATTTTCCTTGTATTATCTGAGTATGTATATTAGATTGTATTCATAAAACAGCTACAAAGTACGGGTGACATGTATTCTCACCCTTAGAAAAATGTCACGTATAGTCCTTCTCGGTAACAAAGAGCAATTTTATCGTTCGTAAAATATGATAGCCATAAATATGGCTAAGTTATATGTAAAATATGAAGCGCCCGGAAGAGCGAAGGTATCGCGATTCTACTGCATGGGAAAATCTTATGAAGAAAACGTATTACGTTATTTATATTTTAAAGTGTTTTTCTATGTATCGTTCTTTCCAACAAATTATGTGCTTGGTTACTTTAAATATTGTCAAATCTGACATACAAGAACAAAGTCTTTTATACAAAGAATAAATAAATATAGGCCAAGTGCGGAACACTAAAACTTTACCAAATGTATCAACTCGATAATCATAAAACCTCTCTTTCTATGCAATGCTATAAAATATGACAAAAAAGATAGAAACTCTTTCTTCTCTCTTTTGTCTTCTTGTGGAGTGTGCAGACATCACTAGATCCGTCCAGGAGACCCTATCGTCGGTCAACACTTTCTTTTTCTCCTCTCACGCCTCCTCCCACGTTAAGCCCGCATCCATCAGCACCGCTGAGTACATCCTACGTTGAAGGTTGTCATCGACGGTCTACCAGGAAGGCGATTCCCAAACTTTGACATTGGTTATGAAGTCAAATTATCTAATGCCTAGTATCCTCAGATAATCGTTTTCATTTGTTTTGGTTATCAAAGAGGCCTTCATAATTCTTGTGTACCTAAATACAGATAATAAAAAAAAAACATTTTTTAAACATGTTTGAGAACGTAATATATAAATATTACCTTTGCAAAACTTCATCAATTTTTTTGGGTAAAAAATGATAAATTAAAAACACGAACAGCAATGTTAGCTGATGGAATGATAAAATCAGTCACCCCCAACCCTTAGTGACTACAACCTCCGTGCGTCATAATAAAATAAGGATTGACAAGCAACTATTCTTCAGGTTTACACATGTATATTAGTGCCTACGTACTAATAAAAGCTTAAAAAGGAATATTTTAACACTTCAAATGTATATATTATGAAATACACTTCTACTGCACTAATATGCGAAGTGCAGTGAATCTTGATTATTTTTTGTCACAAGAAGGCAAGATCATCAGTCTTACGCGCAAGAGCAAAAATGAAATATTGTAATGTGAAAATCATATTAAAATTAAGTAATATTTCAAATTGACCCCCCATCGGGAATTGTATTCGCAGCCTCATGCATGGCAGCACAACGCACTACCGCTACACCACAAGGCGGACAAAAAAATCAATTAATTGGTACTTCAATGCTGCTAAAACATAAACGACATTTTTTATGATTTTTTTTATATCCTTTAGCACACAAACAGCAATCAACGCCTATGTTTCCCACTCCATTCCTTTCGATCCTCACCTCTCTTTTGTTTTATGCGTAAGCAATAATGAACAAAATAATGAACAATAATGAACAATAATGAACAATAATGAATAAAAATGAACAAAATTTAAAGTTATTTGGGGCTAAGTGTAAAAAATATATGTGTGAGAAATATCAGTGAAGATATTATATTATGGCGAAATTGAATTAATAATAATGATAGGATAAGAATAGTTAGGAAAAAAATAAAATTGATTGTAATGTAAAATATATTAGTCTATGTAAAAATTATATATCCTAAATAAATATAATAATAAATTTTAAAAAATAAAATTTACTTACTTTTTTATCTTCTTCAGATACTCTCTTAGACATTCGTCTTGTATAATCTACAGCCACAACCTTTTATTTCCAATAAAAGTATTTTAAATTATAGCTTACGTTTTTTTTAGGATTTTAAAAATTTGCCAAAAATAACTAACTAACTAACTAACCATCACGCCATTTCCCCGAAGGGGTAGGCAGAGAGGATAGAACGCCACACCACTCTGTCCTGGCACACTTCTCTTGCTTCCTCCACATTCATACATCTTCTCATGCACGCACGTCGATTATTCCGACTTCTTACATGCCCACTTTCAAGCACTTGTTTTACTTGATCATGCCATGTCTTTCTCGGCCTTCCTCGACTTCTACATCCAGGCACAGTCGCATCATATATTTTTTTTTAGCCGTTCTTTCATCATCCATTCGCTCTACATGACCGAACCAACGTAAAAGACCTTTCTTAATTTTGTCGATAATGCTTATCTCAGCCTTGCATTCTGCTCTAATTTCAACATTAGTGCACCTATCATACATAGTTTTACCACACATTCGCCTGAGAGATCGCATTTCAACTGCATTCAATTTACTTTCATCCTTATTTTTCCAACTCCATGCTTCGCTTCCATACATAAGGGTTGGTACCAGAACTCCATTATGCACTGCCAATTTAGCCTCTTTTGATAAGCACTTATTAGATACTACCGACTTTAAGGCACCATTAATTCTGTTACCGCTTGTCCATATTTCCATCACTTGTGAACATGCTTCCCAGATATACAAATTCTTCCACCTGTTTCAAGCTATCGCCATTTACTACAATCTTACACTTAGTCATATTTTCATTTCTTTCAAAAACCATCACATTTGACTTTTCCACGTTCATTAATAGATCACTCTCCTTGCACACATCGTAAACCTTTGTAACCAAGGACTGCAATTCTTCTTCGCTATCAGCAAGAAGCACTGCGTCATCGGCGTACAAAAGGCAACTAACAATCATACCACTCATTCTCGCTCCCACGCCCATATTTTTCAACTCTTTCATACAATTATTCATGTATGTGTTAAACAACCATGGTTAAACAACCATGGTTAAACAACCATGTTAAACAACCAAAAAATATACATATAAATATGTATTATTCGAACTTATGTAAAACGAAAAAAAAAATTGCAAGATTTATGTAGTACAAAAATTATCTCAATTCAGCATAAAATATTTATCATTGTGACAAGTTTACTTTACAAAACAATTTGCATAAAAGTTTTGCATAAAAGCAATGCATCTCCTATGTCAACGTTCGGATGCCAGGAACACATTCATACAACCGCGTATTTGCACTGTGCAAAGCTAACACAAAAATTTCTCAAAGTTTCACCGTCCTTCTTCTATCCTACAATTTGTCAAACCAAGTCCTCTTTCCGATGAAGTCTTTATCCGATAGAGTCAAGTCAGAGGAAGATAATATAGTGAGCAAAGAGATGGAGCATCCCTTAATAGATGGGATACTATCGAACTATCGTTATACAGGCGGGATCTGACCACAGGCACGTATCTACAAAATGAAGTAGTTTATAATGATTTTAAATTTTAAAGAAATATTCGTGTTACGGATATGTTATCGCGTTTATTGAAGGTAAATTTTCGGTTTAAAATAACAATAATTTATGTCCATTTTTAAACGCTTTTTAAAAAAATAATATTTAAATGCCAGTGCACCCTAATTTACAGACATTCAACAAAAATATGTCTATAATGTTATCAAAAAAAATCTAAAATTGCTTATAATTACATTACTAACCGAATTGCATGGTTTTTCGTAAAAATAAATGCAAATACGCAATCCGTATAATTTATTGAATCGTAGCTATTATTTATTTATTTACTAACAACTTTCTGTACAATTACATAGCAAGTGCACAAGGGCGGGCTTATTACTTTTAAGCAATATCTTCCATCTACCAACTTCGTAATAAAACCTCAATCTTTATTCTAATAAATAAATAAGTTTTTTAAATTTGAAAATAAAGTTACATAGGGTCTAGGTGGCCCAATACTATAATAATGTTTTCAGCCTCTATTAACTTTACGTGTTTGTGAAGTAACCCATCTTTATGTAAAGAGAATAGTTGGAAGTAAATAGGGATGTGTAAAACTTGGTGTAAAACTTATATCTGAAAGTTGGTTAACTTTGTACAAACTAGTGATTGCCTGTTCAGTTTTATTTCACTTCACTTTTCCTATTAAATTGGGAAACTTTATTGTTATGTTATTGTTCTTTAAACCCTACCAAAAGTTGTGTATCGGATAAACACGATGCGACTTTAAGAAATAACCTTTCATATAAATCCTTCTTTAATCTGATTTAATATCTGTGGCAACGCTTAGTTTGGTAAGACAATAACTTTTTGTTCATTTTTATTTAACTTTCAAAATAAAAGTGGCAACGCTTAGTTTGGTAAGACAATAACTTTTGTTCATTTTTATTTCACTTTCAAAATAAAAGCATTTTAATATTACTATATCGGATTTTTTTTAGTTATATGTACATTGTACACCTGATGATGGATAGAAGTCTATCCGAAACTAGTAGTGAATATCTTATAAACTCTTGTGAGGTAAAAATTACAAAGTGCTTTGTTTTTAAATAAATATTTTTTTAAAGCTTAAAATATTCATTTCTACTAAAGGTACTTAAATTATCGCAATTTTGAAAAAAATCAATTTAGACCATCCACATTTTTGTTAATATTTTTTGGAAAAATAATAACGATTGCAAGTGTCTACAATTTAATGTAAAATATTAAAATACCAAGAAATGCATATTTGTAATAGTAATCCTTTTTTTACTTTTTTCACGTGTGAAAATTATTTTTTTCAAATATTCGTTGCTTGATATTTTCACCGTATTGCACATTATTGTTTTAGGAATTATCTAAAACTGCTTTTGGTCATTATCTACGTTCGAAATAAATTATATTTACTGTGCGTGTAAACATACATTATTTTCAAAGACCACGTTCATAGAATTGGTTTAGGTAAAACACTCGATCTCTCCACTCGTCTCTGTCAGCCAGCCGGACTCTTCATATCTGTTGTAGATTTAATTTTTTTTTAAATCTCTTAGGGCCGGTTGCACAACAAAAGTTAAAGTTAAAGTCGGGACTAAATTCAAATAATATTTCCCTTTGCAACCAATTTTGATATAAAAGGAATTATGAGGAAAGCTTTTATTTGAATTTAGACCAGACTTTAACTTTTGGTTGTTGCAACCGATACAGCCTTAAAGTTTTGTTGTAAAAAATAACAGTTTTACGGTGGTGCAGCCTTAGTAAAATATGGTTTTCACAGAATTCTAGAAAGCAACATCTTTTAAGCGTTGGAGGTGTAAGTTCTGAGTAAATCTGTTTAAGTCCCTTCCTCTGAAGTATTTGGTTTCACCCATATTCTAGCCGAAAGATTTCTGACACATATTTGGTAGCATTTTCCAAACGGAAATTCCTGCCTCTTCCCGCTGGAGTTTGTGTTTGTTCGGGAGAAGCAAGAGGAGATGGGAGGTTAAATCCACAGGATCCCATCTAGAGCCTCTAAAATAATATGACGTTCTCAAAATATTTTGTCTTGTAATATAAACAAAAGTTTTAATTTGTATAATCTTAGATTTACATCCGCTTATTAAATCGCAACACAAGTAACTGCCAAACTTTTAATATTAATAATAATATTTGTATTGTAAAGGCAGGTCAACATGAAAACACCTTACGTGTACGTGATAAAGGAAAGTAAGGATAGTAAAGAAGGATAGGATTTACAGGTGGATTATATCAACATTAATCGATTGTTTAGCAAAATGAACTTAATTGGTTAATTGGTTAATAAGTTCTAAGGAATTTCAGCTAGCCGGTGCTTTATTATCTTAATTTTAAGTAAAAAATATTAAATCCCCATTTTCGCTGCATTATTTTGTGAACGCTGTCATCTTGGTCCTATGCAAATTAAAGCACAATTTTTTTCTATCTTGGTACGCCCAATAAAACATATATTGCACATTCCAGATTATCGGAATGTATAAAATAAATCCTACGTATTGAGAATCTTGCGGATCTGGAAGTGCTTCCTGGGGAATCCGTTCCGGAAGCGATGGATACCCACTGCTTGCATTGAGGACACGAATGCTTAACTACAAATACCGGATAGATTTCAATCATATCTCAAACCGCAAGTAAATATCTCGAATATTCCAGAACTTATCTGCAACCTTATCTGCAACTGAATCATTCAAAGACCCTTTCTAATGAATTAAGTATGTTACTTACTTGCACCCTTTTGTAATAATATATTTACCGTTATATAATAGACTCGTACTTTGTTTTTGAAGGAAAACTGTTTGCATTTGTAAAATAATACAATTTTTTTATTATTATCCCAAGCTAAAAATAATAATTATAATTAATTCTTACTAATACTCTTAGTGTTTCAATGCAGTGCCCTATGCATCATTGGGTACGGATAAGGGAAAGTAGTAGAAAACATGTTATATATTATATTTACTGAAAAAAAACTGAAAAGAAACATTGACTTCATAACCAACGCTGAAGTTAGGGAACGGACGCAGCAACCTCCAATAACTGTCGTGAAGATGCGGCGATGGACCTGGCTTGGGCATGTACTCCGGATGCCTCGGGAGAGCCTGAACCTGAGCTTCTTCTTTACGCCTGCAGGATCCCGCCGTCATGGCAGACCGTCGATGACCATCCTACGGATGTATTCGGCGGAGCTGATGGATGCGGGCCTGACGTGGGAGGAGGCGAGAGAGCTGGCTGGTGACAGGGTCTCCTGGAGGGATCTAGTGATGTCCACATGCTCCACATAGGAGCAAACGTGTCAAAAGAAGACGAAAAAAAAAAATTTATCCAGAAAATACCCTTCAATTCAAAGAGTATCTAGACATATAAATTGATTTGACGTCCAGTGTTGACAATTTGTCGGCAATTTACGTAGGAAGTACGGGACGTTGACCTGACTTGGAAGAATGCACGGGAACTGACTGCCGATCGCTTCTCTTGGAGGCATTTTGTGGAATCCGGGATAGGAGCGGATATATAAATTGATGGCACAATTGAAAAATATTTTTTGATCATTATTACTTTTTCATACTAACTAAATAACCAGATATAATGTCATATCACTCTTCATACTAAGTACGTTTAATATTATATAAAAACGAATTTAAAAGAAAAAAAAGAATTTTTATTCGAATAATATTTTCATCAATATTGTTTTCCTATTTATTCATTATTTTTGTCAAAATCATATCTACTTAATAACACATAAATTCAATATGATGCTGCGTAGGAGTAGTCAGCCTAATCGTCGTATCTCAGAAAATTTGCTGTTAATTTCCCAACACGCTTTCGAATTTTTAATAGATCCTCAAATACAAACAGTTTGCCTACAAATTGTAAGAATCCTAACCCATAAATCTGTTCTCTAGGGAGAGGGAACAACAAACAACCTGGACAAAGGTTTTCTTAAGGGTGAAATCTTTTACTATAGTACGGAAGATTTCAGCCAATAGTGATTAAGATTTCTCCCTGCGAGGCTTCAAAGTATAATTAATTTATAGAATTGTTAAAGATAAGTTTGATTTAAGCACATCAAAAAATATATATAGACTATGTTGCTTTAGTACTTTTATAGGTAAAAACGCACTGCATTTACAATATTTGCATTAACAATTCAAAAAGCTACTATAAGAAATTAAAATTAACTCGGGAATGGGCACAAAGTAAAAGAGTCTAATACCGGTTTTATGTAATTAAAAAAATATATATCCACTCCCTATGTTGAGCATATGGATTCCACAAACTACCTCCAAAGCCGAGCGATAAGTATTTTCCTTATGGGCACACAAAAAAATGAAAATGTTATATTTGCACGCATACAAGCTCATGTAATTCTTAAACATAATTAAATAATTACTCATTCGGAAGAGAAATAAAGGCTATCTTTCAAGCTTACATTATAATGCATAATCACCATTATTTTAACCAAGAATGAATATGTTGTAGTCCTTAAATCTTTATTTTTTATTGTTTTTTTCACAGATAAGTAGCACATTTTTTATTTTTTAAGATAAACCCTGTCGTTTAATGGAATAAACTTATGGACATCGACTATTTTTCTTAAAAATAGGCTTCTCTAACAAAGAAGAATGATATTCTGAAAAGGAAAATAATAGATAAAAGGATATTTGAACGACAAAGCATCCCTCCTAACCGATTAATCACGTAAAACTTAACCTTTATCAGCATCTGTTTTGTTGTCTTTGTAATAGGTACGTGTTTAAAGAAGAGGAAAAAAATATGAAATAGAAATCGTACCTACTTGTTTTCCACGACGTCTGTCTTTCAGAACATATTATTGAAAATTCTTTGTCATTAAAATATTAATAGATTTTGCAATAATATTGAAAGGTCGGGGTTATTATTATTATTATAGTTCAGCCTTGGTCAAGGTGATATTATATAGGTTTATGTTTTAAAATATCAAAACGTCAATGTATTCAGGTTTACGTTATTATCACATTTACCTCGAAAAACCAATCTGGTTGAATATTGCGTTTATATTTACATACCGCAAATTATGCAAATAATTGAAATGAATCCTCATTTGCTTTTACAAAACAAACAAATAGCCTAGCAAAATATTAAAATCGGTATTATCAAAAAATGTAACTACAGAACTACTTTAAAACCCGCAAGTCTAACAGATTAAAGTTTTGATCAATAATAAAAAGTAGGATGAGGGTTAATTTGTTGCAAATGACCTCTAGTACTTGTCTTCTTTCAAGGAATTGGTCGATTATCCGATCATCTGTATATAAATGGAACATTAACTTTTTATGGGAATGTTTTGTTTGTATGCAGTGTATAAATTGATAAATTCAGTAAAATATATAAATCATTCAATGCGCTTTTTAACAAAGTAGGTAGATTTTATAGATTTATTTTGATCCCACATTTGTTGGTACAGAAGTGATAATAAAATGGCACCCTTTCGTGTCGCGTATTTGCACAGGAACAACCCTTAGGAGGTGTGGGCCGTGCCACAGTGACGGTGGCTGTAGACGTAGATCGTGACGAGGGTATGTTTGTCATATGGCTTTCTACTTTGCCTGACCCGGCTGGGCTGCGTACTTCTAGAATATACTGCAGTAAAACGAATTAATATTATTTTCAATATGGGCAAAAAAATGATGAGCTCAAGGTGCGAACAATCACTCAAGGAGGTACAATATACATCGTGTAACAAAACTCGATGTACAAGCGGGAAACTAGTGAATCAACATCATATTTGGAGTTGATTTTGTAGAATGAATTTTTTTGATTTAACCCACAGTTTTTGAGAAAAATGATAAAGAAGATGAATTTTTTTTAAATAACTTTTTGCCAATAGTTACCAAATATAATTGATTTAGTCAAATTAATACTATTCACATAGAAAACAAAATAATTAAACCGTGTTTTAAAAATAATTTATGCTATTTTACTTTATCTGCGGTAGGTACTTCGGAAAGCTTTTATGAGAAGAAAAAAAGTTTTTTTTTTCAACCTAGATTCAAAGTCATATAAACACATTATTTGACTCCAAATATGATGTCAATTCACCAGTTTTCGATTAAAATGATTAAAAATAAAACCACTTTGTTTTTTAACTACACGAGTTTATTATTATTTTTTACACACAACTAGTTTCGGATAAACAGTCTATCCATCATCAGGTGCATTTTTTACACAACTAGTTTCGGATAAACAGTCTATCCATCATCAGGTGCACTTATAAACCTGATGATGGATAGACTGTTTTTTCGAAACTTGTGTTGATGTGTAAAAAATAATAATGAACTCGTGTAGTTAAAAAACAAAGTGGTTTTATTTTAAATAATTTTATCAATGTTGCTACACAACGTTAACGCTGAATCAATGGATTATATAGTTTTCGGATTGTACTACTTATTTTTTTACACCATGTATAATATGCTTATGTTTTTAGAAATCCAAGTAACTAACTAAGCAAAACGCCATTTCTCCAAAGGGGTAGGCAGAGAGGATAGATCACCACACCACGCTGTCATAGATCATAGATCATAGATTCATAGATCTTCTCATGCACGCACGTCGATTATTCCGACTTTTTACATAACTATTTTCAAGTTTTTGCATAGATTAAAATTAAAATGGGAGCATTTAAAAGAAATGAAATAGAAATCAAAATTAAATAGAAACGAATTTCTTCTTTGTATTTAGCACTACTACTACTACTTTCCCCTTATCCGCAGCCAATGGTGCATAGGGTACTGCATTGTTACACCAAGTGTAGTGCATCTTGGCCATTTTATTACATTAAGGTAAAATGATCATTCCTACGCTTCAGTACCAGTTCAAGGTATCACACATGAAATATTAATACGAAAATCACAAGTAAATAAATATTTCATATGCACGGTAGCCAAATGCGTTACCACTATGCTGCGAGGCGGACGAGGACTTAGCACTAGAGCAATGATTTTTTTTTCGCATGATATCTACCAGAAACGTGTTTTAATGTTTTCTTTAAAATTTATTTCATTTGTATGACTGTCGAGGCAGCAAATCAAGTGTACAAAACAGAGTGAGATGGCATTCTATCCTCTTTGCCTACCCAGAGAAATGGCGTGATGGTAAGGTTAGGTTGAAAATGGTGCGATGGTTAGTTAGTTAGGTTGGTTCGAACCAACTGATGGTTTGCTTTTATGATTGCCGTAAGAAATTTCAGTATGAGGTGATTGTCTCAAAGTACGCTTTGGAAATACGCTGCCCATATGATGACTGGGATAGTTGATGGCACCAAATCAAACGAATTCGATGCGTCAATTCTTCCGAGCGGACTAAAGGTTCGAACCACGGAATATTAATAAGACGTGACAAATATTATTCGGATCCCGGAATGGAAATTCTGTCACCTGTAAAATATGTGATCCCTTATTGGAAATAAATCTATGGCCATAAAATTGACATGTTATTATAATACGAATCTCCTATCATGCGGGAATAGATATTTTTGACAAAATTTAAGCAAATAAAAGTTTTTGTAAGTACCTACCTTCTAGATTCTACTTCATTTCCCTTATTCGCATCCAATGATGCATTGGGCACTGTATTGGTAACCAAATGTAGTTTATCTTAATTTTTATTCGTTTCATAAGGGCAAGACGACCAGTCTTATGCTTGGCGTAAATCCAAGGTATCATATCGGATTATGTGATAAATCACATTCAACGAAGTATCCCATATTGATCTCGTCACGTCGTGAATCGAACCCTCGACCTCATGTTTGGTAGCCCAACGCGCTAATTATTACACGAAGCGGACAAACGTCTAGATATTCTTTTTTAGAACTTCTTTATTGATTTTGATTTTGGTAGGGATAGCAATAAAAAATAAAAAATCGTTACATTCTAAACTGCTGTTTTTTTAAGTGCTGTTTTTCTTATCTAACCTTTATGAAACAAATAAATGATCAAGAATCACTGCATGCGAATCAATACTTAAAACATCAATTTCGTGCCCTTTGTTTCATTGTGCAGATAAAGGAAATTTTAGTCATAGTAGTAGTTTTTCTTATTACTATGAAACTAATTGCTATAAATTTAAATTGAATATGACCTTTACATTTTAGCGTGACATTCTAATTGTGGGAATCCTTTGATACAAGCACTACCTGAAACAACTTGAAAGCTCTTCTGTTATAAAATATTAACCGAAGTTGTTCCCGGGGTAAGTTTGCACCGGAAGTGACTAATTATTGCACCATTCCTGAGGGTATCATCAGGCGGTACAAGTGTTTACCTGCACACCACCCTCTCTAATGGATTCTCACCGAATTCTCAATTAATTACTCACCTGAAATTAATAAATCATGGTCGCATGAAGGCAAGAGACGCATGTTTAATGACGAGTTAACGCGTCGTTTAACGAGTTCCGCCACTTTTACAACGGATTATAATGTAATCTTTCCT